>JAMWET010005893.1:52500-153715 GCA_024036415.1 Prochilodus magdalenae | reverse complement strand
GTGTTTGATCACTTTCATATGCTGCTGTGGACTTTACAGGAAGCATTTGGTTTTTGCAGGTGTTGACTTTTAAAACATAAATGAGTAAACTTCCTGGCTTTGGCTAGAGATCAGAATGAAGACAATTCCACATTTTGACTTTTTCCTCATTTTTGCATGGCAACATGTGCTATATGTGTAACATATTCTTTGTTTCCTTGCCAAACAGGCATCAAAGATGCTGATGAAGAAGAGTTAAAGCAAATGGCTTCCACTCCATACAACTCGCATGTCTACACTGTATCCAGCTATGATCAGATTAAGAGTGTGCAGAAATCTTTCATCACAGAGATGTGTGCTGGAATAGAAGATCAGCTAAGTTCACTGGCCAGTGGCGAGGAAGGTAAAAAAAAAAAGCAAACACATCACACCCATCACAGACATTACATTATATATGATTTTTTACACTTTCAGGAATATTTCGTCATTTTACCAACAACATTCACAATACCTGCTTTTTTACATCTGCTTAAACAAATATTCCATTGGTTTGCAGGGCTTCACTCTTAGTGTAGTATACGCCATAGGAGATGACGTTACATCTTTTGTTGATAGCAGTGAGCAGTTTTAAGATGAGAAGCATCATATGGATCTGCGGCTGTATTTCAAAACCTTGAATCTTTTTGTAATAGCTTCGAATTTGACAAGATGTGGTTTGTCATAAAGTTAAATTATCTTACGGTAGGAAATCTCTCAAACTACTTAAATTTGTCAGTCAGTTGTCATGTCTGTTACCAAACAGCTGACCATACGTGCATAGCTGAAACAAAAAATATATATATATATATATATTTATGTGCCCACTGTTGTTTATCAGAGCATCACTGCTCCCCAGTTTCAGTTTCCATTAGCCGAGCATACTAACATTATTCCTCTTAATATACAGGCATATGTTTAGCTGTATCCTAATTTACCACCTTCACTGTAATGTTTTATCTGATTGTTTTTTTGTAACTCACAGTGTCAGGGATTTTTAAAACACAGTTAGAAAAAAAACCTCACAAGTGAAAAAGGTTACTTTACTGGGGGTATCTTGAAGTTTAGGATATTTTGGCAGCTATGGGAGCTATTGTAATGCTGTTTTCTTATTGGGAGTTTTTGTTTTCTAAAAAAGTTCTGTAATGGTTTCTGTTCCAAATACCTGTTGCCATGATGACAAAGCAGATAGGATAGAATTTCACATGAGACGTTTTTATAATACAGCCCCTGGCTTTTAACTCACTTACTTAAGCACTCATCCGTGCTTAGCAGACTGAAGATTGTTCACAAGTTTCTATAAAGGCTATATATGTACTGTATATGTGTGTATGACACAGGGATTGTATGTGTATGCAAGACAGGAAAAGCATGGATGATCACATAAAGATCACTCTTGACATATGTAAAATGTCTCTTCTGGCACAGTGGTGGAGCAGGCCTCAAACCTGCAAGTGACGGAAGTGGCCTCTAAATCCATGCGGTTGGCGTGGGATGCTTCTCTGGGTGAAGTGACGGGTTATAAAGTACAGATGATCCCCATGCTGGCAGGCAGCAAGAGACAGGACCTTTACGTGGGTCCCACACAGACCTCTGTGAATGTGAGAGATTTGACACCAGAAACTGAGTACGAAGTCAGCCTGTTCGCCCTGAGAGGCCTGACCCCCAGTGAGCCAGTCACAATCACTCAAAAGACCCAGCCTCTTAAAGTCTCATTAGGTAAGTACAGAAAAGGTTTATCCTCTGCAGCGCTGTATGAACCCTTTGTTACACAAGCTGTCAAAGGTTTGGGGGCACAGTGAGTTCTGTTGTATGTTTTTATGCAATATTTGTTTTCTCTGCAAAAGGTTTTTGATACATTAGATACATTTTGCTACATGAAACTGTTCATCAAAAACAGTACTACTGAAATGTTCATCAAGTTGCACTACTTGTTTTAAAGAGCAATTTATTTTATAAAAATTAAACTTTTAGACTATTGTTAAAAGTGCATATAGAGCTCCTCAACTCTTTCTGTTTAAAATAACAGAAATTAAACCAGCAGGTAAAATTTGCTCTTATATATTAAACTTTTCAACAAGCTAGGGGCCCCAAACCCTTGACAGGCAGAGCATGCCTCATGGTTACCTTCATCAAGCCCCTAAACAAGTGCTTTATAATATTTATATTTCCAGAATGTTCCCTTGGAGTGGATGTCCAGGCAGACGTTGTCCTCTTGGTCGACGGATCATACAGTATAGGCCTGGCAAATTTTGCAAAAGTGAGAGCTTTCCTGGAAGTTCTGATCAACACATTTGACATTGGAGCAAACAAGGTTCAGATCAGCCTGGTGCAGTACAGCAGGGATCCGCACACTGAGTTTTACCTGAACACACACCACGATAACAGCGATGTGATTAAAGCAGTGAGGACGTTTCCATACAGAGGCGGTTCCACCAACACCGGCAAAGCCATGACCTATGTGAGGGAGAAAATCTTCATTGCTAACCGAGGAGCTCGCCTTAACGTTCCCCGAGTGATGATCCTCATCACTGACGGAAAATCGTCAGACGCCTTCAAAGACCCGGCCACCAAGCTGAGGAATACCGATGTGGAGATATTTGCTGTTGGAGTGAAGGATGCCGTG
Source organism: Prochilodus magdalenae (assembly GCA_024036415.1). Lineage (NCBI taxonomy): Eukaryota > Metazoa > Chordata > Actinopteri > Characiformes > Prochilodontidae > Prochilodus > Prochilodus magdalenae. Next base: position 151,074 of record JAMWET010005893.1, on the reverse strand, counting down.
AGGTCAGAACTGGAAGCCATTGCAAACCCTCCTGCAGAAACGCATGTTTACACTGTAGAGGACTTTGATGCCTTCCAGAGGATTTCCAAAGAACTGACCCAGTCCATCTGTCTGCGGATTGCACAGGAGCTCATAAATATCAACAAGAGAAGTGAGTAGCCCTTTTTTTCTGGTTTGTTACATAATGTTGTAAGGTTTTTGATTTTAGGAGGTCAAATGGACTTTTGGGGAAACAAAGGAAAGGTTTTACTTGTTTGATTTTAAGGCTTATCATCCAAAAAAATACCATACTTTTGATTAGGGTTACAAACAGAAGTTGCTTTTAGTTTGGAGCTGTATGCAGTCAGTGTGTTTACATCACACATAGTAAGACATAGGTATTTCGTAATAGTTTAGGGAATTCATTTGCATATTGCAGCCTTCTTGACCAGGTCAATATGGCATAACAATAAGAAGTAGACAGTGTTATACAGTTCTAGTTAGGGCTGCACATATTGTTTCAGCATCATCATCGCAAAGTGCACATGCGCAGCACTCACATCGGAGGATGTGAAGTGTTAAGTAAGACAAATGATGTAAAACGTGTTTTGCTACAAACTTTTTGCTGCTTGATACAGAAGAACAGGTTTCACAGTTCCTGGTACTCTTATTGAAGGCTTCTTGGCTACACAGAGAACAGTGTTTGATGCACCGAAACCCATTATAGAGTATTAAAGTTACAGAAAGCATGCTTCACACTCACAAACATATTGTCACAGGGAAAGGAATCATTGCAATGTTGTTGTTTTTTTCCAATATCGTGCAGCCCTAATCCAAGTAGCTACCTGAAAATGACTTCCTATGCTTTCTATGATTGACAATGGGAAGCCAAGACTCACAGGTCTTTTAGAGTTTACAGGGTTGAGTCAAATTCTGTGTTGGTATTTCGGGCTGACCCAAGATACAAATGACCACTATTAAACAGCTATTTGGTGTTTATGATCAGTGTCTTCCAGTTTAACAACCACATAAATACGGTCTGTATTTGTGTATTGGGTAACTTCTAACTCCTTTCCTCTGTTCTGATGCTATAGCAGTAAGAATCCTTGGGCAATACTATTAACCCTGCCTTTGGCAACCTGAGAGTCACTTTGGATTAGAATGTCTGCCTTATGTAAAGAAGCTTTAATTAAGCTTTAATTGCTAAGCCAATAATTAGATATGTCATTTCGAAATGTAGCTAATATGCTTTCATATTTTTTTTGGCTGGGTAAAAATGTGATACACACATGTATTGATCTTTTCAGGAGCAAATGCCTGGTTCTCTCTGCACTGAATGTGCCAAATCACAGTCATTTTGTATTACAAGGCAGGTGTCCGTGCCAGCATATTGTGCAACTAGCAGAACTTTAGGCTAAGAATGACGTGATGCTTATATAATGACAAACATAACTTATTAAATGCTGGCTTAAGGATGCTGGTGACATGTGTCAGTTTGATTGAACCCTGATTTTGTGAATTGTCATTATGTTCTAGGACTGATCCCACCCAAGTCCCTAAGCTTCTCTGAAATTTCCTCCAGAAGATTCCGGGTCACGTGGGACACAGATGCAGTCAGTGTCGAATCCTATCTGGTCCAGTACAAGCCTGCTGCTGACTCAGATGTAGGCTATGTCTCTGTTTCAGTACCAGGAGACACCACTACTACAATGTTAGTCCACCTCACGCCCCTCACCAAGTATGAGGTCAATGTGTACGCCCAGTATGATAAAGGAGAGAGTTTTCCTCTTACTGGATTTGAGACTACCCTGGAAGGTTAGTTGCTTTTTTACAAATGAAGAAATTAAATTATAGAAGCTTTTAAAACTTTTAGCTTTGGAATGTCTAATGAGAAATGCTGTCTGTAGCATGCACAATAAAAACTAAACTCGACCATTAGCATCATATGCATCATATCGATGTGTTTTTAGAAAGATTCTAAACTCTAGATTCATCACACTTGTATCTGATTTGCTGTGATGAAATTTCAGATTCATGATACATTTAAATGTTTTCTCGAAATTACTAAAATTATCGCGAGGCCATAAGTATACCCCATTTTCACATGTAAACTATGAGGGAAATGGAAAACGATTATGAAACGTGATTATGTTATGACTGTGAAAAACTCATTTATGTATGTATCTGGAATCGTATTGATTTTGTGTTGTTGAAAATATTGATTCCACATTTTTTATACGGAATGGTAGTATACATGAGTTTTTCCTTTTGTCTTAGAACAAGGAACTGTGGGGAATCTCCGGGTGTCCGAGGAGACAACAGACAGTTTCCGTGTGTCTTGGACGGCTGCTCCAGGCTCAGTGGTCAGATACAGACTGACCTACAAGCCTGTGAGGGGTGACAGCGCTGCACTGGAGACAACCACAGTGGGCACCGAAACCAGCATCATCCTTCAGCAACTTTTCCCCATCACCACCTACAGAGTGAGCGTGGCAGCCGAATACCCATCAGGCATTGGGCCACAGATGCACATAGACGGCACAACTAAAGAAGGTGAGTGGCACGGTATGGGAAACATGACGCATAGTTTCCCCTCGTAATTATTTTATGTGCCTGATATCCTGCCGGTTCAAAAATTCCAACTGCACTGGCATGTCATTAAGCCATCCGGAGGTAAGTCAAGTGTTAACCTCCGGCATTCAGTTGGGAATTTTTTTTTGCACAGCAAGAAACAGAGAACAAGAATTTGCTCTGGAGTTACATGGCTAATGTAGCTAACAGCTGCATAGCATATTGTGTTTACTGTCACTACGAATACAGCATGTGGAGTACTGATATCGCTAAAAGGGCCTTAAAATAGAAATGTGATGTGACATATTGTACTGTGTTTTGTGAATCAGGGTATTCATATAATCAAGCAGTTATACCCGTCATAACAGTGCTGGCCAGTATTTAACTGTGTCACACTTACTAATGCATAGAGTACCTAACAAGTAATGTAAGCTTCGCCCCCTTCAGTAAACCCTGTCCTCATCCTTTACCGTTGTGAACCTCAGGCATCTGCATTTGGCAGTTATATTGTCACAACGGGATGCAACACATAAGGGCTTAGATACTCCATTTAATGAAACGTTACCCAGGAAATGATCATACTCATACATGGGAGCCAACTCTCAGGGGTGGCTGACGGAAATAAACAAAATCGATTTTCATTCTCCAAGGCAACAGAATTCCAAACAACTGCTATCAATGCCCAGTGCAGTTAGCGTATATGATCCAGCTGCTCCTAACGGGATGCTTTCACCAATGCAGCTGTGATACTTTCAGCCTCTATTAGAGGCAGCAGACGCATCCAAGGATATGACTTTGCTCAGCAGCTCATCCAACTCTCGTTTCATAATGTTTAGACTCTCACTATGTTGCGTATGAGGGAAAAATTTTGTCTTTCCTGCTTTCAGTATTTTGAGATGACAACATTTCTTCTTTTCCTCTGTGTCTTGTGCACTAGGAATACGCAGAACTTTTAAGGAGATGCTGTGATCTTAACTATCATTCAAAAAGCTATCTTTGATTAGGTCCCCTGGCTCTGTTCTTGTTTCTAACAAAAATCAAGAACCTGGGTTTGCGTCCAACAAAATGAGACACGGTCCAACAAACACGCTATGTGAGATTACATTGGTTTATGTGTTTTAGCAAAAACTCTTCCTATTTTACCCTTTATATTACTCTTTTAGACTACACACAAAAATAAACCTACATATTAGAGACCAGCATCCAATATAAAATAACCGCAGATGGCCAAAGAGCTGACCAAACTTATTTTTTAAGAAATAAATTCTTAAGAAATGTCAGCATAATTTATTGAATATTATTTTCAACATTCCATAATCAATGTAGTTGGATCAGTGCCTTGATTATGATGCATTGTAGGGGATGAGTGTGTTTTTTTTGCCCTTAGCAAGTATAGTCGTCTACAGTTTCTAGTAGCTGTCTCTGACTTCATCTGTCTGATGAGTGACCAGTTTTTAAAGGCTGCTAAAGGCTGTTGCATTGTCTTGTAGAGGAAATCACAGTGCATTGTATCTACCGTATTTATGGCCTGCATCCCAAGGATTTCCCTGGAACCTGCAGGACTTTAATGTAATGCTGTCCTACCAAGCATGTGGCTTGGGAGGCGGCTCCGGGTCAGGTACAGCAGTAAGTGTGGCCTACTGGCCCACAAAGAGTGGAGAGATGAAGGAACTGAGAGTGAAAGAGGAGAACACCGAAACTGAAAGACCTACAGCCAGACACTGAGTACCAGCTGGCCATCAGAGCCTGATACTCCTCTGGTCTCCTCTAGAATATTTTCATAACATTTTTATTTGCCCATGAATTTGCATCTTAAAGGCTTAATCTGATCCTACACCTCTATGGATAGTTTTCTGTCCATTTTGCCAAATTTAGATATAAATTTTTTATTATTTTTTTTTCAGAAAGGTCTAGCACTGCCTGTTGGCCTGCCTGCGGGGCCTCAGGTTTGTTTCAAAGCTCTGATCTTTTCTATGGCAGGAAAAAACAAATATACTGAACCATCTGAAGGCACTGTGACAGCAGCCTCTCTGGATACCACTGCTTCAGGCAGACACTTGGGGGTTCACCCTTAGAAACGAAGCTACTTGATCTACTTAATGAAATAACCAGGAACAAATCTGTACCTGTCTCGCCTTGCCTCTGTGCCAAGTCAGGGGTCAACTGTGGTTTCAGGTTGGGGGTCTGTGGAGGAGGCATATCGAGTTGAGTTTCAGAGTTGACAGACAGGGTCAATCGGAACAGTGACCTTAGCTGTTGATTGACAGTGGTGCTTATTAGCAGTCTGTCATGTTTAAAGGAATAGAGTGGTGAAAGATCAAATGCAGTTTCCTTGTAGTTTTCCATGTAGATCAGCCAAGATGTGTTTGGTGTCTATAGTTGGCTGCTTTGTTTTTGCACTGGGGCGATGAGGCTATACTGCCTATAACATTACATTCTTACCTGAGTTGACATTCTGACATGCATTAAAATGGGCAAAACCACATGTAAAATGGCACCTTCATTTTTAGAGCCAATAGTGTGCCATACATTGTTAGAAATCACATAGATAGATGAGTAGATCTATCTAATCATCTATAGGTAGATGATTTGAGCTCATTGTTGGCTGTTGTACGCAATGTGTAATGGATGACCGTAGAATGCAGTTTGCACTGTGCTGCTCGATTGCAACTATAGCCATTTGCCACCAGCGCAAAGGTACAAAAGCAAAAGACCTTCAGACACTAAACCTGGCTTGCACAACTGACCACTTTTGAGGCCAGTGGAAAAGTTTGTGAATTAGATTTTTTGCTGTTTGTGAATCTTGGCTAAAGGGAGGCTGTTTGAGAGCGGATGGGTAGAAAGCTAGGTGTCCTGTATCATGAACTCACGCTCTTTGCCCTCGCTTGTGCTGCACCCACAGCTGAACTCCGGCTTGGGTGGAGCGGGAATTTGGCCTGGCCTAGCCTTGCCTCGTGCTGAGTATGTGTGTGTGGTGATGGTAGTGGTGGTGAGGGGGATGGGCTGTGGTTATGAGTCATTTTCTCCTGGTGCAGCGTTACCTTGTGAAGACTTGCTTGGAATGCAGTGGACCTGTCCTCCATCTCGGTCTGATTGCCCCTTCACCGACAGTCTGGCTTTTTTCCTGCCTTAAACTGTTTGTTTAACTATGTGGAAGCAGTTGGACCGGTGGCCATCAAAATCCTCTTTCATTATGACATATGTGTGATATTACAGCCTTCCTCCATCCATTGACAAACACGGGGGAAGCGCTGGGCTGGGCGGTCTCTCTCTCAGATGCTTACACAATCTAGTAAACACGCAGCTGCTGGGGAAGAGATGTTGTAGAAGTGCAACAGGAACAACGGAGGTTGCTTTAGAGATGTTAAGAAGAAATCAAACTTCCACACGTACCCAGAAACAAGTGGATGCACTTCAGCCCTCCTGCGTTCTTTGGATTACAGTGAGTGATTAGTGGGGCTTTGACCTTTAACTCCGCAGCATGTTAAAGCTTGCCGAAAGGAGGACAGCAGACAAAAGTGTGCTCAGATATTAGCACTTTGAATCCATTTGTTCTGTCTTGGCAAGGCGCACTTATCATCTCCCTCCCCAAGTACTTGCCCTGTGAGATGAGAGGCCTTTTTTTCAGTTAAATTTTTTTTTTCCTCTGTCCTCACCTTGCTAAAAAATGTGAAAATCATGGCCAAATCTCTCTGGGGCCTGAAAGACTTACAATCACGTCAGGATCCACATAAAAAAGAGACCCTTTGTGACATTATATCAATTTTCACATTTTATCACACACTTTTCTGTGTGAAGGTCTTTGTGATGAGAAACGTTTTGAGCTAAATGGACTTTAGGCTTTCTTTCACCCAAATTAAAGCACCTGAGTTTTTTGATATTGCCACTGACCTCATGATTTTGCTGAACTCCACTGTTTTCAAAGCTGCCCTTGAGTGGAGACTTTTACAGCATTCAGAGGTAATAGCTTTTAATCGGTTCTGAAAGCAGCATTGAGCTTTGGAAGGAGAACCCAGTTCTCACAACTTTCCAGTGTGGCTATGTAGATGGCCAACCTAAGAAGTACATCGCCACCATAGAATATTCCTTCTGTAGAATTTTCCTAAACAAAAACAGTTCTCAAAACATTCTCAAGCACAGTCCATGCTAGGGATCTGGTTTAAAACCAACAAGGAACCTGACGTCAGCTCCCGTCTGGCACCGTCTGATAAAAACCACATAACTCAACCTATTCCTGATTTAATTAAATTTCATACTTGGAAAGATATCAACCCAACTCAAGAGAAATGACGAGTTATCACATTAGAATCTCAAAGGCCCAAAACATATGGAATGTGTTACCTGTGGAAGACTTCAAAGCAGGGTCAGGAGACGATTCCAAAGGGAATCCTTACTATTGTTCTCCTTCTTTTGGATGCCTGGTTTCACACAAGAGCAATAGGTAGATGTATTAGGAAAAAGAGGGATGTGGAAATGAAATCAGTCTCAATCAGTCAGAGAAGTAGGAGAGGGGGTGAAAGGTGCTTTCTCGCAACAGGGTTTTCCACAGCACCTGAAAATCTTCAGCCAGGGATGACCCTTCCCTTTCTGGCATTTGTCAAAGCGCATAATGCGTTCAAGCTGGGCCTTACTCTCTGGCTCTTAACCCCGGGGAAGTAATTAAAGCAAATACTGCATGCCTTTTCAGCACTTACCCTTTCCTGTGGTCAGCTCATGGGGGTTGACCTCGAAAACATATACTATTGTTCCACGTCATTCCATCTGCATAGTTTTGGGGTCTTGAGGCTATGATTTTGTTTTTGGAACACATCCCCAGGGCATCTTCACTTTTTGGAAAGGGCGCCTTGTCCGAAGCAGGCTGCAGCAACCTGCTGAACACCTCAAGGTCATCTTGTTCAAAATATCAGAAGTAGAAAGGGAGTGGTTAAGGAAGGCGAGAGTTTTAAGCTCAAAAGCAAGAACTTACTAAACACTTACTTAACAAGAACGTTGGATGTAACATTACTCCAGAACTGATTAAAGTTTTCCATGTAGCTATGCAGTCAATCAGGCCAGATGTTTTATGTTGGTGGCCTGAGGTTAATATATCTAACTAGTGAGGGTATCTAACTTGAAAGGTTGCGGTTAAAAAGGAAACATTTGTATAATATATTTCTTGCAGTGACAATATGAAGAGAAAAGCAAAGAAGGCTGGAAGGTGACTTAGAAGCTCATGCCTTTCTATAAAGCGTCAATTTATTGCCGTTTTGCTCAGTTTTGCCGAATGAAGGCATTTTGGAAAAATGGCTGCAGGATTTCTGCCAGGAATTTGGCATGGCATATTCCATCCCTCTCATTGCCTCCAGACACACTCTCTATAAGCGCTGTGAAGGAAAAATTGGAAAATCAGAGCTTGTAAGATGGCAGCGATGCCTGAGCCTGTGTGTGTGTTGCCGCTGCACATGTTCAGTAAAAATAAGGAAATTAAAATTATGCCAGAGCTGTAAAAGCCACGTAAAGGGAATATTGTGGGTGATAGATTGCTTTTGGCATTGCAGCTGGAAAGATTTGACATCACATGTGCTTGCTTATCTTTAAAATGAACCACACACTTAAGGTAAATCTAACTTTCCTAGTCTGGTTTGAAAATCTTAAAGTCTGAAAGGAGACATGTTTACGTTAAACCAAAGAAATGTCACATCTTTGCATTTAGTAGCTAACATAGAAGCACATACATGAAAGGCCTCCTGCTAAATTTGCTATATCACCATACAAGACGCCTTTTCTGCTATATGAGAACATGTTGAAACTATTTAGCTAGTTGGCTCATTATCAGCTGCAGCTGAATGGTTGTTTTTATAGGGCGGTCTGCATTCGTCATACTGAGGAGCATTACCCCTGAACAGTGTAATGTTGTTACTGTGCTTAAGGCTAGTTTGAAAAAGCATGTAAATCAGTTTAACAGCTTAGCGAGCCCTTTACAAATTGGGTACAGTCTGTTTTTTTAGGCAGATATTAGTTTGAAATTGTATTATTAGAAAATCAAAAGTTGTTGTGAGCTGTTGATTGATGTTGATTGCTTGGTGTTCAGAAATACAGTATTTTTCGGAGTACATCTTTTTTAGTACTCAACGATACAGAGGCCAATACCATAATGAATTATTTCAAATATAGTTGTTGTTAAAGTTAATGAGTATAATCTGCCTCAGCAGCTAAATCATTACAACCCAGCTGATTTAAATAACATGCATTGGCTGGCTATTCCAAATACATTACTTTGGATCGAGTAGTTCTCAAGTTGGAGAAGAGCAGGTTTGATTCCATGTCAGAACCAAACCTTTTTTCAACAGCAGTTCCCATAGCCAACAGTATCTGAGGCTATTGAGGCTAACACAATCAGGGTTGCAAGGTTTAAGTCTTTTTGGCTGGTTGAGCTGTCGTTAAATATTGTCTCAAGCTATACACTATGCGATTTTAGAAATCGTGTTCTTTGGTGACTTACGGTGTACAAAACCATTTGGTCATGTGTCCCTACAGACAGCTCTGTCTACAAACAGTTTCAAATAAAGTTGTTCTATTCAACATAACACACTGTGAACCCAAGTAGGGAACAGCTCGACTAACAATGCTGTGCACATGTCTAAGTCTAAGTCACATGCACGGAAAGACAATACAACCTCTTTACAGCCTGTTCTAAGAAATCTCCACATTATGATTTATGCACTGCTATTATATTCATTCACACAGAGTAAATCTGGCATATTCAATTGGCATTGAGTGGTTGTGATTGCAACAGTGTGTTTAAAAAGAGGCTAAATTCAGTGTGTTCCTGGGTTTTTAAAGTCTTGGTTAAAACCTTTTTTTTTCCTGAATGCCACAGCACCAGCTTCTGTGTGAGCAGACCATCCTTCACTGCCAGCTAGCTTACACCTGGTTTACGTCACATGGGTATTGAATTGTTGCTGTTGGGATTTTTTGTGACTATGACTAAACAGGCTTGGTATTAGCTCAATTAGCTACTTGCACAAGACCAGAGTACACATGACAACATCTACAGGTATATAAGCTTTTACCACACATCAGTTTGCTATAAGAGAGTCTTATCATTTCATCATCAGCACTAATGAATAAAAGATACTAAACCTATACAGATAAAAAATAAATTGCAAAGACAAGTTGATTACATTCAGGACATTAGGTAAAGCTGACATGTCACTAGTATTATAGCGTTCCCCTACAAAAGTATTGATACATTACCAGTAAACAATTACTGCTAGTGTTGAAGCTTTGTGTGAAACTCGCAACCTTTAAACGCCTTAATGCTACTGGAATGCCCAAGGTCACATTATCCACAAATGTCTGGTTAAACAAGCTGTGGCTTTCTTAGCATAAATGGCCAACAGCTCCTTCATTCCTCGACCATGTACAAAATATGCTCCCACCACATTTTCCCCTCACACAGCTGGAAAACTCCACCATTAAAACAAAAAACGCCAAAGAATTCTGCTTTATCAGCAGTTCTGCACCACTTGTACACAGTATCAGTATGCATGAAGGCCGGACTGGGTCTCCTCTCTTGGTCAGTTTGTCATGAAATTTGCAGAAAACAAAATGAATTCAAATCCATGATGTTTAAGTGGTAAAAAAGCTTTGAACATTTTTTTACGTTCTTGTAGCACAGTGTAAGTGTGTAAGACCAGCTTATATGCCATAAGAGGAATCACTTTGTGCAAGTAGCCAATACCCAAATCTGGCATTGACACATCTCTAGTTCAAAAAATACATTTGCATTAGATGATGTGTTCTGTTCTCTATGTTGCATTGTCACATCTTCACAATGCACATTGTCACAGTTCTGTAATACAAAATTGCAATGTAGTGAAGCATTAATACAATTCTATATGAAACAGTTGTAAGTCATGATAACATCTGCCAAATGTTTTGAATGTGAGTTGATTTATTAATTGTCCATTCAACTTCACATTGTGACATGTAGATCTAGACTAGCATTTTCTAAAGTCTTCTTATAGAACCGCATGTGGTCGCTTTGTTCCAACCTGATGTCATACATTGAGGCCACACACCCTGATACTCTCTGTTTCCAGCTAATGTCCGTTACACCATATACTGGCTATGTAGAGCAGATGTTTGCAGAAAAAGTCTCGACAGACTCCTGTTTATAAAACCATATGGCACCGGGTCTGTAATCAGGGTCTGCGTTTAAGCCCAGTGCTGTATGGTCAAAGCGGCGATCCCAATAGGTATATTATATTGCAGTTAGTTCAATCTGGCCATAATTTTCGGTTCATTTGATATATACAGGGAATACCATTTTATAAAATTCTTGTGCTTCCAAAAAGAATGTTTAGAACCCACTCAGTGTATGCCCTTTAGAGTGCACACACTTACTTACAAGATGGAGAGGGATTATGACAAAAAATGACTACTTGTCTGCTACAAATACATCAATCCATATTTGGAGTCACCCTAACCCCAAATTTATTCAGTCAAGACATTTTTGTTGTCTTAAATTTTTTAATGGGTTAGCTTTCGATTCTTGTTAGCTAATTTACATCCAGTGCAAACCTAAAGATGCAGACGTGAGATATCTTACATGTTTTGGCTATTTCACTAATTCTGGGGTAAAGGGAAAATAACATTTCATTGATCACCTTTTTGCTAATGTATTGAATTCTTAATAAACTTTAATGCTTAAATATATGGGTTTCAAAGTATAATTAGTTATAGTTCATATAGATTTCTGCCATAATGTGCATTTGGAATAAGTGAATTTCTAAGGAGCCTCTACTTTATTTATTCATGTGTGCATATTTGGTGTCTTTCTCCACAGAACTGGGTTCACCCAGAGACCTGATCACCAGCGATGTGACAGACAGCAGCTTTATGGTGTCTTGGTCAGCTGCCCCAGGGAGGGTAAGGCAATACCGCGTGCGCTGGAAGTCCCAGTTCAGTGATGAATCTGGAGAGAAGATGGTTCCTGGAGATGTGACCAGCACACTGCTAGAGGGCCTAAGCCCAGAGACGCGTTACCAGGTGTCTGTTTTCGCCTCCTATAGTCTCGGAGAGGGCGAGCCGCTGCTGGGGGAGGAGACCACTGATGGTATGTTTTATTTCTTAGGTATACAATTCTTTAATATGGCTTAAAACCAGAGTTAAACAATTTAGATTTTGAAATACATTTTATGACATTGTCATTACATAAGAGCCTGACTGCCATCTTATTGTAGCACTGAAATCAAAATCAAATGGCACTCCACCAGAATATAATCTGGGGCCTTACAACATCCTTAAAACATCCTCTGAACGTTCCACTTAAAACCTTATGTCCTGGCTAACATTGAACCTTATAGGAACATTGTCTGAGATCATAAACATCTTTAAAACATACTTTAAACATTTAAAAACCTTATTAGTACTTGTAGGTAACGTTAGCTAAAGTTCTGGAAACGTTCCTGCTAGCTGGGATGCCTTTCGCTGATACATTAGCTGTCCACTTTAAACCCCTACCTTGTAGCTTCACCTGGGTAGTGTACAATCAGACATGGCAGTTCATCTGTTAAGTTGCCATCTTTGAATGACTGTTGTTTGGATATGTATTTTGTGAATGTGCTTTCGAGTTCCAGCCTTTGCCATATAAAACTTAGTTGGAGTCTTTGTGCCTTGGTGATTGTTCCTCAGTGGAAAATGTGAGATGACGGCTATGGCCTGAGTGCTTTTTGGGGGTGGGGGGCTGGTGGTTTGGTTTACATCACAGAAACGAAGCAGTTTTAACGCATCTGCGCACTGCAGCCTGTAATTTGGGCCGTATGTCTGAGATGGTGGCTAACAGTCGTTGGACACGCTTAGTTAAAGAGCATACGTCTTCTCCAACTCCACACAGACACACAGGGGAACACATAGCAGCAGGAACTTGCATAAGGGAGGAATTTGACATAATACAAATCGATTCAAGGTTTTTTAGCTGTCTTGTGAATTTGTGTATCCAACTTAGAATATTTTGAGGGTTTTTTTTTTTTCATTTCCTCGAAAAAAAAGTCCCTCCACACTGTATTTGGATACAGCTAATTTTGTGGTTAAGAATCCACATGTCCACCCAGGTCAATCAGCATATTGCAAAGTTGGACTGCAATGAGATTTCCATTCGTAAAAGTCTTGTTGTCAAGAATACTTTTTGGAAGCAAGAACAATTTGGACAAGTCCTCCTCAGCAAGGAGGATGGGCAAAAAGGCTAATATTTAGTTTCAGGCAGTTTTAGAATTTACGCCTGCACCCTGGGTGAGCTTGGATTTTGCCTGTACCAGGGTTTTTCCCTGGCCAGTCCAGAGTTGTCTGATTGCTAACTCTCTCTCCATAGGGGCTTTGAATTCAGCTTTAATGACAACAAAAATTGGTTTAATACCTCTTTTTCTAAAGAGATCGTCCACACATTTCATAAATTGGATAACAACGACCTGTCCCTGACCTTAAATTAGTTGTCAGATATCATTACATATAATATATTATTTTTTCAGAATGTTCAGAATAACCCCTCAGAGTTGCAGGGGGCCCAGGATATTAATTGGGGGTTTGGAACCTCCCCTCCCAGGGCCTTGCCTGTACATTTGCCAATTTTGTATCAAAATGTCCTACAAAGTCAGAAACCACACATTCAGATTACTTAAAAACTCACTCTAGTTTGAGGCAAATAGATGAGTAGTATGATGGCAACTGGTGTGGAATAAGATTCTATTATTTGTTTGTTTTTTAGTTAATAGGTAGTTTCTGGCACTGATGACCTGGAAATGAGTGTTCGAAGCTACTCTGCAAATGCAGAAAGAGGAGATTTTTCATAAGGTTCATTTAAAGTGACATTTTATTTTATTTGTATAATTATTTAACCAGAAAATGTATTCATCTTATTTGCCGTCCCTGCACATTTTCATAGGAACACAAAAAAGTATCTTAGTACTCACTAAATCATAAATTGAGGCTATTTGTGCCTGTTCTTTTTTCAGACAGATTTTAAAACGATAAAAAGAGAAATAGTAGAAAAAGTTACTGCTTTTGGCCAAAGAGTGTGGTAATTTGCTCACTAAATCATAAATCAAATAAATTGCTCATATTTTCCCCCTTATTTCCTGTTCCTTTTCATCAGTTTCTGCTGCAGCAAAAGCGCTGTCCGTGTCTGATGAGACTGAAAGAACAATGAGGGTGACATGGCAGGCTGCACCAGGAAAAGTGCTGAACTACCGATTGTCCTACTCACCCCAATCAGGTGGCAGGGAAGTGATTCTTAAAGTGCCATACAACATCACCACAACTGTCTTGAAGCGCCTGCAGCCCATGACCACCTACAGCATCAATGTCCATCCCATTTACAAACGCGGAGAAGGCAAAGCAAGGCAAGGAGTAGGAACAACACGTACGTTTGGCCCATAATTCAAAACCAATAAGTCACACATCTGTGCTATTACTTTTACTGTGGGTGTCAGTTTGGAGTCAGATGACTGAGCCAAGTGTGACAGACATTTCTTGTTATGATTTTTTTGCATTGTATTTTTCAGTACAAATACTACAAATTTATAACACATTGCTGAGAAATTCAATCGCCAATTTATATGAACCTAAATCCTCACACACTTGTCTTACACTGTACTTAGTTGTACAGTAGACTTAAAGTAAATAGGCTTGCTTGTTTTTTACATCGGATAAGCACGTGATGCAGTCGTGGGCTGGAGGTTAGGGAACCAGCCTTGTGGCCGGAGGGGTGCCAGTTTGATTCCCTGAACTGACAGTACCTACTGAGGTGCCCTTGAGCAAGGCACCTAACCCCCAACTGCTCCCCGGGTGCCATGGATAGGGCTGCCCAATGCTCCGGGCAAGTGTGCTCACTGCCCCCTAGCGTGTGTGTGTGTGTTGGTGTTTCACAATCCTCTGTGTGTAAAAGCACAAATGGCTCAAAACTCAGCCATTTGCTCAGAGAATGGTAGGCCTGAAATAAAAAAAAATTCTGGAAAAAGTGGCAGCCTTCGTAAAACTTAGCTGCACTGTGGCACAGCTTTTGCCTGCACCCTAGTATATAAAAGTTTCCATGTTGCCTCGCTAGTCCAGCATTGTTTGCCTACTCACTGTAGTGGCGTTGAAGCCAGCTTAACAGAAAGTTTGGTTTCTCATTGACACATGCTCTGATTGCTGCTGTCTTCTCTTCTCATGCAGTGTCGCCTTTCAAAGCACCACGGAACCTGCAGACATCAGAACCGACTAAAACTAGTTTCCGTGTGACATGGGACCCTGCACCTGGCAATGTTCGAGGTTACAAAGTCACTTTTCACCCTGCTGATAATGAGGTGAACTTGAAAGAGCTACTAGTGGGACCATATGACAGCACGGTTGTCTTAGAGGAGCTCAGGTAAGGTCAATAACCCATTAATAGTAATGTTTATATTCTGCCTTTATTCAGTGATTCTGCCTGATTCACTGAATCTGTGTTTGTGTAGATTGTACAGTAAGTAATTATTGGGGAGTGATTTCAGTTTAGTTAAGGCTTTTATGTTCAGCAGATTTAGGTGTGGAGGAAATAAGTTAGTCCTGTTTTTGTATGCCTCTGTCGGGTTTCTAATATTTTTGTGGTGTTTTCTTGTTTGTTTGTTTTTCGCAGAGCAGAAACTAAGTACTCAGTTGCTGTGTTTGGAATGTTTGATGGAGGCCAAAGTATGCCATTAGCTGGAGAAGAGAGGACCACCCTTGCTGACCCACCTGACCCTCCAGTCATGGACCCTCCTGGTAAAACCTCTCTTTATCTGACCTACATCCAGGGATCTGGAGATAATAACTGCAGTACATCTTAGACATTTAAAGACATTTTATACAAATATTCATGGCTTTATTTAAACCATTACAATTATCTTGTTTTGGTGACAACAATTAGAATGAAACAAAACCTGACAAACAACAATCATATGAAGACATTCTTTGTTCTTTTGCAGCGAGCACATTTGATCATTTCTCGGATTAATACAAACCCATTTCCTAAAACGATGAAACGTTATGTGAAATGCTAATAACAACAAAAAGCAGTGATTAGCTACTAATCTTAGTTTGACGGGTATTACGTTGAAAACTTTCAGTGTATATTTTAGGTTTTGCCATATACACTTCACTGACTTTACTATATATATTTTATGAACTGTAAAAAGGAAATCCCTGGCAGTGGAACGTTTTACACTTTTACACTCTTAAATGGGCAAAGTGGTGAAAATTGACTTTGGTCATAAATCAGTATGCTTTTCCTGGATGCTCCTTTTGTGAGACATTTATAACTATCTTAGTCTTAACTTGACTATGTTCCAGCTATTTTGGATATTCAGGTATTATTGTATATCTACAAACATAAATTGATAAGGTAAAACATGAAATTTCTTTCATTCAGATTTTTTACATTTTTACCTACTGCCTAGTCTTTTTGGAATTAGGTTTGTACTTCATAGTATGTTTGTTTTTTGCCCTTTTTGATTGGCCAGAGATTAGTTAAACCACATTTCAGCATGACATGAAAGCCCTTGGTGCACCACACCATACCTCTAAGCATTAAAAGTGTAACACCATGAAAATGTAAAGGCATGAAAACACGACAGCGACTTGATATGCAAGCATTTTACTTACTACTGAAGGAAGGCAGGGTGGAAAAAATGGTCTGCCTTCAGTTAGGAGCTTTTGAACAGCTGAGAGCGAGCGAGAGGGAGAAAGAAACAGAGAGAGAGAAAGAGAGCTAGAGAAAAACAGAATAGGAGAAGGAGAGGAATAGGGATAGAGAGAGAAAGAAGGAGGACAGTAAAGGCTGTATAAGAAAAGAGGGATAATGAGATGAAGAAAGGGAGCAAAGAAGCAAGAAGAGTGAGAGAGGGGGAGAGAACATTTTGCTAGCCTCTGGTTGGTTCCTAACCCAGCATGCAGCTAGGAAAATGTTATGGTTCTGCTACGGGAGTCTAGAGAGATGCTGACCTTGGGCATAAATTCCTCCTGTTGTAAGGAGCAGATATGGTGCCCTTATGTCCCATAACCTTCTTCTTCAAGCGTGCCATGAAAAGCTGCTGCTGTGCTAAATCAGTAGAAACAGCCCTCTGCTGAAGTGGTTTGCCATTTAATGAGCAGGAAACACTGGGGTGCATTTTCTTTTCCTATTACTTCCTCTGGATTTTTTTTTATTAAAAAAAACTTGTATCCTTTTTAGACACGCAGTACATCTAATATTTTCATGGACTTAGACCCAAAGCGCTGTTGTGCTGTACATCACTGTAACTCTACTTCTAAGTGCTTATCATGGCATATTTCAACTGAACAGTGTTTGGACTATTACACCACATTCTGCCATTTATAGAGGTGATACAGAGATGACATATTAAAGGGGACCTGTCATGCTTTTCCAGTCCCTTCCTTTTAGTGAGTCATGTACCTTTTTGTGCATATAAATGCTTCTACAAATTTAGAAAGCCCAGTACAGGCCAGAGGGAGAAACACTCTCCCACAGAAATCACCTTCCTCAGTTGCCTGAAATTCCTCGTCGGAATTCCAGCTGTTTTCTGCCTTATAAGGTGACAGCATCTTATAACGCAATCCTTATACCTGCAATCTTGGCACACCTTCCCTCAACATACAGAGAACAGTAAAAACTGACCACTCTGAAACATCCCGCTCCAGTCTAGCCTGCAAAGGTGGATCTACAGACTTGTTCTGCCGGACTTTCAGGGTCTGACTCTGTATCTAACTGATACAGCAGAGTCGATGCCATTGTGTGACCGTGTGGGTCTGGCAGATGATCGGTTAGAACAGAGTGGGAAAACTGACTAATCAGAGCCCACTGGGCTCTTCGGGCGTCAGGGCTTAAAGATACAAGCGCTCTAATAAAGCATTTCAAACAGAGGGTACAAATAGATGTACAGTATGATAAAAATATTATGTTCTGGGAAAATTTTATCACGTTAATCTGTGCTAGTAAAACCCAGAAGTAAAATGATTGACTTATTACATGAGCATAATTCATCCCCGTTTAAGGGCATTTCAGAAGTTGAGAAGCAAACTGTCTGAACTGTTAACCTGTCGTAAAGTGGAAAATGGAAAGAAAAAGAGAAACCCAAGCAGCCACTTGTGGTATTTGTGTTAAATATCAGTGATACAATGTGCAGTAGACACTTGCATTGGAAACTGAGAAAAGAAAATTCTAATGAGAAGCACTTTATTAAATGGCTATTTTGAAAAGGTTCTCGAAAAAAACTAAAAAACGAAAATACCTTGATCAATCTTGATATCAAAAAATACTTTAAAGGGTTTGGAAAGAAAAAGTCACATCACTATCCAAACCTGTCACTCTGCAAGCAGGCTTCTGTTTTGATCTGATTGAATGTAGTGGTTGATGATTGAGTGTCATAAAAACTGTTTTCAATTGCAGAGACTCACTGGAGCTCCAGTGAGTGGAGAAACAAAGTGGAATATCTCAAGCCACTTTGCAGGTGTGGGAAGCCATGAAAAAAAAAGAAATGCACGAAGAAGGAATGCACCATAACTCAGAAAGAGCTTTGCTCATATTTCACTCTTGCAGAGACCCTCTCCTGTTTGGAGAGATGGAGGCCATGTCAACTCCAGCTAAAATGGCCTCCAGGGCCAGACGCCAGAGGAGACTGGATGCAGCAGGGAAAAATGTGGGGAGAGGAAAGAGGATATAAATCTGTGTGCAAGCTGTCAATGAATTCTTCAAGAAAAGAAAAGAAAATTATATTTATAATTATTTATAAATAAAAATATTTGACCAACTTGTGCGTTTATTAAGTGTGGCCATGCTGGACGTTGTTATTTTGGCATTGACTCTGTCGTCTGCTTTTTTTCTTCATCTTCCTGTTTGCTCTCACATTCGTCTTGCTCCTGAACTCAGTCTGACTGAGGCTTATTGTTCGATCAGATCTTGCCGAAGCTGCCTCTTGGCCTCGTCTTTCTGAGTGACTAGTGTCCTTCATCTTTCACAGAGACTCAGTGTAAAACCACAGCCAAGGCCGATATAGTTCTGCTGGTGGACGGATCCTGGAGCATTGGCCGTGTGAACTTCAAAACCATCCGCTCCTTCATCTCTCGTATGGTGGGCGTCTTCGACATTGGCCCTGAGAGGGTTCAAATCGGTAAAGCCTTCTATTGCCTTTTTTGGTGCTTTTGCTCTCGGTATAATAATCCAACCATCCCCAACAAACACTATCATCCAGATTTTAATGGGCTGTGATGGCGCCATTGGTGGCTGCCTCAGCACAGCGCTCTCCAGTGTAGATTGTATACTGTATATGTCTGTATTTATTGTGTATATTGGGGACTGTCAGTTAGTTATGTGTATATTTGTACTGTACTAGAGCGACATGAACTGCTGAAACCAAATTCCTTGTGTGTCTCAACATACTTGGCCAATAAACCTGGTTCTGGTTAAGTGGTCTAGAACAAGAACTGGTGGGGCAAATCAACCAGTGTGAATGAGGGAAACACTGAAGAACGCTGCAAATAGGGGAAAACATTCTAGAATAACCCTAATGAAGAGAACAAAAAGTGTAGAACTGTGTGGATAGGAACAGTGCAAACTAAGAAGAATATTATTGAACTAATGGAACCTTCAAAAACTGTATGAATAGGGAACAGCATTCCAGGACAGTGTGAATGGAGAACATTCTAGAGCAGTGTGAATGAAGAAGGAACATTCTAAAACAGTATGAATGAAGTAGAACCTTCTAGAGGCTTAGACAAGCAGTGGGTTAGGAATTGTTTGCCGGAGAAAGTTGAAGTACTGGTAAAAGAATAGATTTATTGCAAAGGCAATAATACTTCTGGACGCCAGATGTGAGAGCTTTAGAGTCTGGGCCCCAAATTGAGTTATTACCTGGAATTTGCAGTGGTGCTTACTATAAATGTGCTAAAAATTGTAATCTCCTCTGCCGTCTTTGCAGGATTGGCTCAGTATAGTGGAGACCCCAAGACTGAGTGGCATCTCAATGCACATCCAACCCGTGAATCCCTGATGGAGGCTGTGGCCAATTTGCCTTATAAAGGAGGAAACACCATGACAGGTATGTTAGCTTGTTACTAGGAACAGCCCATTGAACAAAACTCTCTGAAAGAGTAACTTTATTAGAGAAGGTAAAAAACTTCTTTAACTGTTAATGTAACCTAATGTAACTAAAGACTTTAAAGTAATTTTGGAGCATATGGTTAATTCATCACAAAATAATAAACAAAATAAAGGACAGCAGATGGTTTAATGGAATAATGTAATGAGTTTTGTTATGATGTCAGTGATATAAAGCCATTTGGTATGTTTGGCTAATGTGTAGGCAAGTGGTAGTTCCCTGCAATGCATGTCGAGATCTGACAAATGTTTTGCTGAAGTTCTTTTTCTGTTGCTCCTCAATAGGCCTGGCCTTAAACTACATCCTCCAGAACAATTTCAAACCAAACGTGGGTCTTCGGGCTGACTCACGCAAAATTGGTGTTCTCATTACTGACGGCAAGTCTCAGGATGAAATTGTGTCCAGCTCTCAGAAGCTGCGGGACCAGGGCATCGAGCTTTATGCTATTGGTAGGTGTTTCATGGATGTCAGTTCACAGAACTACCAACTTCTGTAAATACATATGCTATCGGTACAGGTACAGGTTGCATAAGGACAGAAACCAGGTAAACAAATCTACTCAACCTTACCTAACAACTTAGAGTTAAGATAAATATGTGATGAATCAGGCATGCTAATATACACTGCTCAAAAAAATAAAGGGAACACTTTTTAATCAGAGTATAGCATCAACTCAGTTCAACTTCAGGGACATTGATCTGGTCAGTTAAGTAGTAGAGAGGGCTGTTAATCAGTTTCAGCTGCTTTGGTGTTAATGAAATTAACAACAGGTGCAGTAGAGGAGCAACAGTGAGACAACCCCCAAAACAGGAATGGTTTAAAAGGACGAGGTCATTGACATTTTGTCCCCCCTCATCTTTTCCCACTGATTTTTCACAAGTTTTGTAGTTGACTTGGGGCAGCGTCACTACTAGTACCATGGTGCGGTACCTGGACCTTACAGAGGTTGCACAGGTAGTCCAACTGCTGAAGGATGGCACATCAAAATGTGCCATTGCCACAAGGTTTGCTTGGAGGAACAAGATGAGCACTGCCAGAGCCCTAATGCTGTGAATGTGTCTGACCAAGCAATCAGAAACAGGCCTCATGAGGGCGGCCTGAGGACCCAACGTCCTGTAGTGGGCCCTGTGCTCACTGGCCAGCACCGTAGAGCTCGATTGGCATTTGCCACAGAACACCAGAATTGGCAGATCTGCCACAGGCGCCTTGTGCTTTTCACAGATGAGAGCAGGTTTTACCTGAGCACATGTGACAGACGTGACAGACGCCGTGGAATGTTATGCCGCCTGCAACATCATTCAGCATGACCGGTTTGGTGTTGGGTCAGTGATGGTCTGGGGAGGCATATCCTTGGAAGGACGCGCAGACCTCTACAGGCTAGACAACGGCACCCTGGCTGCTATTAGGTATCAGGATGAAATCCTTGGACCTGTTGTCAGACCCTACGCTGGTGCAGTGGGTACTGGGTTCCTCCTGGTGCACAACAATGCCCGGCCTCATGTGGCGAGAGTATGCAGGCAGTTCTTGGAGAATTAAGGAATTGATACTACTGACTGGCCCACCGGCTCGCCTGACCTAAATCCAATAGAACACCTCTGGGACATTATGTTTCGGTCCATCCGACACCACCAGGTTGCACTTCAGACTGTCCAGGAGCTCAGTGATGCCCTGGTCCAGATCTGGGAGGAGATCCCCCAGGACACCATCCGTCATCTCATTAGGAGCATGTGGAGGCCATACAAACTACTGAGTACCATTTTGAGTTGCTGCAGTGGAATTTGGGTTAAATGGACGAACCTGCTGCATCATTTCTTCACTTTGATTTTCAGGGTGTCTTTGAATTCAACCCTCTGTAGTGTGATCATTTTCATCCTTTTGTTCCTAACACATTACCCAGTCTATATGAGGAAAGATATTCTTCATGATTTTTTCCCCATTGAGATCTGATGTTTTTTCAAAGTGTTCCCTTTATTTTTTTGAGTAGTGTATATACATGAATAATACTTGCTAGCTATTTAAGACTTATAATGCAAAAGTAAGGATGAAGCCTTAAGACACCACACATGTTATGGCTGATCAGCTACTTATGTTGTACAGGAAATGAATGTCCTTTTATGACAAATTATCCCTGACCTGAAAAGCTTTATGAATGCTTTATCTGAAATAATTCAATTTACTGACTAAGTTCATTTGTATGTAATGGATGCATGACTAGACTTTTAAACACTCTGGTTTTTGACATTCAGGTGTGAAGAATGCTGATGAGAACGAGTTGCGGGCCATTGCCTCCGACCCAGATGAGATCCACATGTACAATGTTGCTGATTTCTCCTTTCTTCTGGATATTGTGGGTAGCCTCACAATTAATCTCTGCAACAGCGTCAAAGGTCCAGGTAACATCTACAGACATGTGATTTTTAAGAAACCCTAAATTGTTAAGTATCTGCAAGACGGAGAGACTTTGGCTTGTTCATTAAAATCAGCCCTAGAGTTGTAGAGACTCATGAGGGGTATTGTATTCATGGTTTTATCAGGGGAACAGTCAAAGTCCAGAGTATACAAAGTTTGCTTTTGTCAGATCTTGTCTGTTTTTCACATGTCACAGTGCTGAGAGATCATACTGAAAGAGAAGAATGGATTGAAGGTTAAAGTATGGCTTGAAGCTGTTTTCCAAATTCCACAGGCTATTAATTTTGATAATAATACTGTTGTATTGAGTCAAGCCTATGTTGGAATGCCAGACAGTTACTGGATTATACTGGCAGATCTTCTACTGAGGGGAGGGGACGAAGAGGGGACGAAGATTATTAGAGATTGGAAATTATTAGAGTTGCATGGCTGAACTCTAGTTGACAACCATTGTAGATACTGATGCTCAAGCATTTTGCCAGTTTCTTTCTTTATTCCAATTAGAATTTGCTGAACACATAAAAGTCTCATAACTCTGTGTGATGATTTCGCTAGGGCTTGGAACCTCCCTGGAGGATAACAGTGATTTAGCACAATATAAAGGGTTACGATGTATCCTGAGGCAGGCCTTACCTGAACACAGCTGATATATGGCCCTTTTAGCCTGTTCAAGAAACTAACACACCTGGAGTGGATTTGCTCACATATTTTTTAGTTTGAGAGTTGTTTGACACACCATTTCTCTTTCTTCTGTTGCTTCCTCGTAAACAAGAAAGCGGCCCAGGGACTCCAACGAACCTGGAGACATCGGAGGTGACGCACTACTCTTTTAGGGCCACCTGGCTCCCTCCCGATGAACCAGTGGAGAGGTTCCGCATCGAGTATGTCCCTTTGGCTGGAGGCACTACTGAAGTGGTGAGAGTTCAGAACTGTAACAATTTTCACTTTGCACTCAGTAACAGTGAGACGTTGAGAATTATCAGTGTCGTTTTTATGTGCAGGTGAAATCCTTAAACTGGAGCAAAAGACCTAAAAATCCATTTAAACTATACAGATTTACAGCGCAAGTTTTTTTTATCATGAATGTGTACCGTGGTTTTCCATAGGCTCATGACAGACATCAGTAAAATCAGGATTTGTGAGTTTGCAAGAATTATGTGTGGCATTGCAAGTCTTATATAAGTGGCTTGAGTTTTACGCTTTTTTGGATCTCTTACAGTGGAAACAGCTACTGTTATATAATGGTTCAGACTCGTCCTGCCTACTGGAGGTCTAAGTGCACAGTATATCAAATATCATTCTTCCCAGACTGGAAATAATTGGGGCATTTAAATATCATACAGATTCCAAAATTTTTCATTTTCCAGACGGCAGTTTCCAAAATCCCAAACAGAGTTAGCCCATGAGGTTGTTTTCTGGTCACCTTGTTATCTCATCCTCATTCTGCGTCTCAGGTTGGCAGGTTTGTTTATTTTCTTGTTCCGCAGATCTATGTGGACGGTGAGGAAAACACTGTGGTGCTGAACAACCTGACCCCAATGACCGAGTATGTGGTCAATGTTTTCTCTGTGATTGGAGAGGAAGTCAGTGAGCCTCTCAAAGGCACAGAAACCACCTGTAAGTTATGCAAACAATATTCCCTCTCTGTTGTTTGTCTATCTCACTTCCAAATTTCCCTTTATTCCATACTCTAAATTATACTTAATAAGCTATGAGATAACGTCCTGCTGCAAATTCACACCAGCATCCTTTTTTGCCAGCAAAAAGAGGCCTATATTAATAGATATGGTTTCTATCCATCTGTCAGAAAACTTTACTGAGATGAATAATCTAAGACGTTAGGTTGTCTAGTGATGTGTGGAATGATATATTAGGTGATGTATTATTTAATGATACATTTATTTACCAGAAGACTGAGCATATGCAATAGTCAGTAGTCAATAGTTTTGTCAATAGTTGTGTCAAGTACCAATTTCACAAAACAAGCCTAGTTTTGTGACAGAGCCACAGAGGAGCTGTTCTCTTGAAGAACCATTATAAGTTCCATTCATTTTTATTTTAATGTCATTGCTATATATCATCCAACAGCTGGAAAATTACTGTCCAACAGAAGTCATTTATCTTTATCCAGGGATTCGATCCAAAGTTGTAGATTCGGTTTAGTTATGAGCCAAAGCTTAGGTTATATTACATAATGTAAAGTACCCCAAATGTTTTTTACTGTCTTCTCTCATTTTATGGTTTATGCAAGTCCTTTTGAAAAAACTTAACTATCCTAATGAACATGACAAGACCATTCTCAGTATCATAAAAAACACTTTCATTGTTTTGTCTTGGGCCGCTTGGACGTGAGAGTGCGCTTATGTCATTGTGGCTTTATTTATTGACACGTTAAGCTAACACACTTGTTGGATCATCGTTCCCCTAAATGACCAATGCTTGTAATGTGTGGCCGCATTTCTCACCATTCGTGGCTAAAGCTTCTGGAAGTGTGTTATGTGGGCATGAGGGCTGGTCACAGCTTTCTTTGTGGACGTCCATTAAGCTGCAGTTCCAAGCCTCTTCACTCAGAGTTAAGATGTTAGATTGGCATTATTGGGCTAATAATGTAAGAAATGCCAGAAACGTAAGTTTAGTTTCCCCTTAACTTTCCCTAATCTTCTCTCAGAACGATTTTATCTTATCAGTTTTAAATCCATGTCCATGTTCATGCAACCAGTCTGTCATCTTCCCATGTACTCCTCGTTTTTTTCCGATGATATTAACAAAATTTAATATTGTGTCAAAGCTGACATGCCTTTGAAGCAATATCTAACTGTAATAAACTTTTCAAGCAGAGCAAAATGATGTCTCTACAACGTACCTGCTCCTCAGTTCTTTGAGTGAGAGATACAATTTGAGATTTTTGCTAATTAGCCATCCCCAGTGTGAACCAATTCCACATCTCCTACACTAACTAACGATCGACTAAAAAAATAACAGAAGCAAAGGAGAGTTTGTCATGCTGCCCCATTGTTTTGTATCCAGATATATATAAATATAAATTTTATTTTAATTTTTTTCAAATATTAATCCACCATCCTTGATTTTGAACTCAAAAATGCTTCTTGCAAGTTAATGGTCTGCATTGACAGTCTTGTTAGCTCAGTGTCTCTAATATATATCTCTCACTCAGAGAACTCAGAAGCAGAAGTGCTGTAAAGGCAAAGTGGAATTGGTTTTTTTATAATAAGCTGTATCAGTGTTACATACATGATACATATCCTTACACCTTTACCAAACTTATACTTAAACTTGGAGAATATTTCTATTAGTGTTGTTTTTATATATTGCTTTAATATATTCTTTATTATTTAATATGTAATTGCATAATTAGTTACATAGTTATGCAATTAATTAACTTTGTATTTGACTGACATTCTGTATTGACACATTTGAGCCTGCACTTTTTTCTTTGTCATGTATTAAAACTCCAAAATGATGGTTAGTGCTGATGATAATGGTTTCAGACATTTACCTAAGTGACTTTAGCCTGCACATAATACCACCCATACAGTTGTTCTAACCTAGGCCACCTGGTCCTTAGTGATTCAGTAACTATGGTGGTCTAGCCATGGCACAGTAGAGTTTGTGTTGTTTATAGATTCATTTTTATGCAACATTTAAACTATGTATTCAACTATGGTACAGCACAGGTGTCCAGCCATGGTAATGGTATGATTGTTCAGCTATGCGTTGTACAGTTGTTTAGCTATGGCATGGTATGATTGTGCAAGACATTTGTACTGCTGTGGCATAGCATGGTTGTCCAGTTATGACATAGTACAGTTTCCCCTTGTTTCCACAGTGCCCCTGCCTGCTGTGAAGAGCATGACTGTGTACGATGAGGCTTTGACCAGCATGCGGGTGAAATGGGAGCAGGCTGTAGGCGCCACCGGCTACATGCTGCTGTACAGTGCTATCAACGCCACGGTACCCACAGTGGAGAAAGAGGTGAGCAGCCATGAACCACAAAACCCACCGCTCACTCAGCCTTTCCACATCCACTTTACGAGGCCTTGAGAGTGTGTAGATCAGGGCTTTTGCCAACGGCCCCTCACATACTCCAGATGGCAAAACGCAGCGATCGCAGAAAAGCAGGAAGCCCTGGTTTTTACAGTGCTGTTCAGGCAAGGTCTACAAAAGGCAGACTTTCTGGAATTGAGAAGGTAATGGCAAGGATTAGATCATGTTGGCTGCACAACGCCCTGTTTCCCCCCTGAAGTCATTGAGATGATATGAACCAAATAGTATTTGAACAGATGCTCCGTTTTTTTTTGTTTTTTTTGCGTGTGTGTTCTTCTTCCGTGGGTCGTAAGGAGTAGCGCTGCCAGAAATAACCCCCAAAGTGAAGTCAGTCATCACAGACCAGACATACCTTAGGAAACAACTGGGGTGTGTGGGTTTACGCTTTGGGCCAGGTGTTCACAAAAGTCTTGTCTGGTCGTGTTGGTTTTCCTTGCTAACATCCGGTCTCTTTCTCACTCTTTCTTCCTGCCTCCCCCTTCCACCCTCCTGCAGATGGTAGTTGGGGCAGATGTGAATGATGTCCAGCTGCTGGAGCTGCTCCCCAACACGGCCTACACACTCTCCTTGTTTGCCATGCATGGGGAAGCAGCCAGCGATCCCCTTATGGACCAAGGAGTCACCTGTACGTCAGCCTCCGTTTCCGTCCTATTGAGTTTCTGCTGATCTGTTTCTAAGCCCCACAGTTACTTTTCAGCTCAGCTTTTAATCATATTCTCTCTCTTTCTTTCTCTCTCTCTCTCTCTCTCTCTCTCACTCTCTTGCGTGTCTTTGTGGGCTTGTCTCTCACTATTTCTTCTCTTTATTTCTCTCTCCCTTTCTCTCTCTTAGTGCCCCTGCCTCCTTCTGGTAAGTTGCGGATCAGTGATGTGACCCATAGCTCCATGCGTTTAAACTGGGATGCCGCTCCAGGACTTGTCAGAAAGTACATCATCACCTACAAGGCTGAGGGTGGAGAGCCAAAAGAGGTATTTAATATTAGACCACTTTTCCCCCCTTTATTGCACCTCATAAGACAACAATTAGTTATATAACCAGACGCAGGTGTTAATTCACACATCTCATGTGTCTCCTTTGCATAAATAGCAAACTCTGTTATTTCCTTTGCTTGAGGGAATGGAACTAGAATAACACTGTATGTGTTTGATTAAACATCTCAACATCAAATCCCAAAGGATTTTGAGATTGTAAAAGGCTGTTATATCTCTAGCCAAGCTATGCAAAAAATGTAAAGTAGTGAAGAAGATCAGTGAGAAAGAATCACAGCTCTCTATTGTTTGGACAAGGCTTTCACATCGGTCATGGTCTTTCAGATTTAAAAAGGCCATCAACACACAAACACTATGCTTTTCTTCACACACAGTGGCGCCAGCGTGGTTGTTGGCTGGCTGTTGTGTCCTACCTGTTACATGTTTGATGTATCGTCAAGCTTAATTTTCCACTGGTGCATCTCCTTTCCTGCTGTATGATCACCAAACACTCCATGGTCATGGATTTACAAAATTTTTCATTCCCGGTTTCTTACTTCAACACCGCCTGTCTTTCCTGTCTGGCCCCAATCGAGGGAAATGCCAAGGAAAACTAGGCAGACATGGCAGTGCCTGGGTGAAGATCAGAAGGCTAATTATGACCTCCAGAAATGACCCGGAGTGTCTTGGTTTTACATTGCCACTGTCTACTGAATCCATGCTGGCTAGCTATATTGACAAAAACTCATGCAACTGGCTACTGAATCCACATTTTTAATGAAGATGGCACTTGATAACATGAGGTTGCTTAAAAGCAAAACTTACATTTTTTAAACTGGACATTTTATTTTTAATGGAAACATGGCTTGGGGTTGGGCTAAATCCACCTCTGGAACTGCCGCCCTCAGACTAGAAGTTTTTTAGCTGCCATAGGACTAGTTGGAGAAGCTGGAGGTGTGGTTGAGTTTTTAAAACATGATTTAGATGTCAAGTCCTCCCAGTTGGATGTTTAAGTCCAGTTACTGAGACTGCAATTCAGTAACCTTTCTATATGTGCTGTTCTTGACCACCTAAACCAAATGATGATGATTTAATTAATGATTTTCTCACTTTGTGTCCTTAATTGGGCCACCACTGATAGATGGGAGATGTTTACATTCATGTCTGTTGGCCCACTAAACCTATAGTTATACACCTCCTTGACTTTAACTTTGCGCACTTCAGCAGTAGCCCCACACATTGCCGTGATCATACTCTGGATCTTGTTTACTCTTATGGGTTTTATAACTGCAGCATTGAACTAGAGGCTGTAGGTTTTTCCAGCCACAGGGCAGTTATTTTTAACATCATTACCCTGATATATTCAGTTTAAAAACCCTTTATCACATCCCTGCATCACATAGTGCTTGTGCTGAGGAGCTAGTTATTATTTGCATGTTGCTTCATCCTTGACTGTGTTGCACCTTTTAAAACCAGACCATTTACGTTTAGGTCCCAGCCTTGGCTGGATGATCAGTGTTGTTTGTTTTCCTCCTACTCCTGCTGAGTCCTCTAAAGAGTGTGATGTATTCCAGCAATTTATTACAGGCAAAATTGAGGAAATTTCATCAAATATGTCACGGTCTGCCTGCGGCCTCCCTTCCTGTTCAAAGTCCTCTGAATGATTTAGACAGTATAGGCCAGTCACCCTTTCATTTTTAAAAGAGGTTTTGTTTTGCATAAAGCCAGTTTCCTCTCTCTGTGGTGCCATTACTCCATGTCATTTGAAAGAGACATTTGACATAACAGCTTGTTGTTTTGCGGTCCATAATAAATACTCCCCCAACCTCAGGCTTTGTTCCTGCATGCTTTAAACATGCTGTTGTGTGTTCTCTTTTTGAAAAGCATAACCTCAGTGTGGTATATAATATTAGCGTGGTTTGCCATTGCAGACCTATTTCAGAACTATCCTTTTTATCTCTAAAGTGCTGGAAAAATTGTTTCTTTCTAAATTATGGACTCATTTGACTGCAAAGGATATTGGGGTTTTAAACCTCACAATTGTACAGAGTAAGCTCCCCTTAAAGTGACCTGCTGCTGTGAGATTAAACTCTAACAAATAACCTTCTCCAGTTTAATAAGTGCAAATTCATGCTTATGCTTATTGGCCCACCCAAGTTATCTGATCTGGAATAAATCTTGGTCTATTGTCAAAATATGTGAAGGACCTTGGTATGATTTTTGATCCTGGACAATAATTTGACAGGCAAATAAATTCTGGTGTCACAAGCAGTTTGTGCCGACTGTGGTCAATTGCCAATATTAAATCATTTCTCATGTCTCAGGGCTTTAGCCTCTCTCGACCGGCTCCTTGTTACTACAGGGTCCGGTTTAGGTTATTTTATTGGTTTTTAAGTCCCTAAGTTGACTTAAAAACACTATCATGTATTCTGACTGAGCTTTTGCAATTAGAATGCCGAGACTCTGGAATAGCCCACCACTGGGCTTTAGTCTGCCCATTTGGTTCGAACTGAAGGACTAAAAACACTGTGAACTTGTTTTTGCTGCTTAGTTTTTTGAATTACGTGACTTACTGTGCATTGGTTGCCTGTTTATGATCTTGTCTGTTTGTGTATTTGTTTATTGGATCATATGTGAACCGCACTTTGGTTTTTAATGCTTTATAAACAAATTATTTACTTACTCACTTACATATTAAGATGTTTGGATGCATGTGTACTGATCATGGTTGGTGGCCAAGTTCCAAAGTACTTGGTCCCAGGCGGAGGTGTTTGGAGTACAAGTTAAATTCACTTCAACCGATGACCTTGAGGTTCTATTGTCTTAGAGCTTGGACCATGAGGAAAGGCCACACCAGGAAGTTAGGAAGTTTTCAGGTTGAGAAGATCCAAACGTTGTTTTTTTTTTCCACTTTGTGTAAATACAATACGGTGACTGGATTCACCAAATATAGACCCAATCTATCAAAGGACTGACATACCAAACTAAAGTCTCAGTTCACAGCTGTTCTGCGGCCATACTTTGTGCCAATGTATAGGGTTATGAAGTGTTTAAGTGTTGCATGCTGGACATACCTCTTGACATGGCTTTGACTTGGTTGATGTTTTTAATCAACAGCTTGAAGTTCAGGGGGATATTACCACCCTGGTTCTCACTAGTCTCCGTTCTCAAACTGAATATGATATCGCGGTGACACCAGTATATGACGAAGGTTCAGGAAATACCATGGTTGGCACAGAGATCACAGGTGAGAGTATATTTATTTGTTTTGGACAGTAAAATGAATGGTATTTCTTTAATCTATGCTATGCTATTTACAACTTCATTGTTAAAAAAAGCAAACCTTGACAAAGAATATAAGTAGTATATTTTTTGCAAAACCAGATGCATTTAACAACAACTTTTCATCAAATTCAAATCATACTAAAACATTGTGAAATTATGGTTTTGAGACATTTCAGCACCTCTGCTGTTCTGGCCCTGTGAATGCTTCCCATGTGTTAAGCCACTGCACCTCCAGGCAACGCATGTGTGTGTATTTCTTTTAGCAGTCATTGTGTGGGGCAGCTTTTCTTCATCAAACCCAGCTGACTCTGTTATTTTCATCCGTCACACAAACTACATCCCTTTACACAAAAGCACAGCACCCCTCACAAACACAGCATGATGGAAAATATGAATTGCTAATGAAGTCCACTTGGTTTAGTGGCCCGCCGATGACCTAAATGTCCATAACTGGATGTCTCTAATCACGTCCACGGCCATGTTCTCTGTCCACCCGCAGATGTGGTTCCAGCTCCGAAAAACCTGAGATTTTCTGAAGTGACACAGACATCATTCAGAGCTACATGGGAACACGGAGCTCCAGATGTGGCCCTGTATCGTATCGGTTGGACCAAGAAGGGAGAGAACAACTTCCAATATGTAAGCTACCATAGCAAACAGTACATTGCATGCAATGATAAACTTTGTTTATATAGCACAGGCTTTCAAATCATTAAACACTTGCCTCAAGCCATATCATATGAACTATCATATTTTCTGACGCTATGGTACTATAAATGGATAAACGTATGGATATCTATTGTTTATTGTCAGCTGATTTAAGAGGCTGTTTTTAAATGTCAGCGTGTTTTCTGTGGGCTTTTTAAAGGCTATTTTGTCCAATGAAGAAAACACTCATGTCCTGACCAACCTAGACCCAGACACTCTGTATGATGTCACTGTTACCGCCATTTACCCAGATGAGTCAGAGAGCGAGGATCTGATGGGCTCCCAACGTACAAGTAAGATACATATGCACACAAAGATCCTAATGCACACACATCCAAATGAGCTGATACACTACATTGCCAAAAGTATTCACTTGTCTGCCTTCACACTCATATGAATTTGAGTGAGATCCCATTCTTAATCCATAGGGTTTCATATGTCTGCCCACCCTTTGCGGCTATAACAGCTTCAACTCCTCTGGGAAGGCCTAGGAATGTGTTTATGGGAATTTGACCATGACCATTGACAATGACCATTCTTCCAGAAGCACATTTGTGAGGTTAGACACTAATATTGGACGAGAAGGCCTGGCTCGCAGTCTCTGCTGTAATTCATCCCAAAGGTGTTCTATCAGGTTGAGGTCAGGACTCAACCAGGACTCCTTGTCTTTATGGACCTTGCTTTGTGCACTGGTTTGCAGTCATGTTGAAATAAGAAGGGCCATCCCCAAACTGTTAGGAGCATGAAATTGTCCAGAATCTCTTGGTCTGCTGAAGCATTAAGAGTTCCTTTCCCTGGAACTAAGGTGCTGAGCAGCAGCCTCACACCATAATCCCCCCTCCACCAAACTTTGCACAATGCAGTCAGACAGGTACTGTTAACCTAGCAACCGCCAAACCCAGACTTGTCCATCAGATCGCTAGACAGAAATATGTGATTGGTCACTCCAGAGAACACGTCTCCACTGCTCTAGAGTCCAGTGACGGTGCTTTACACCACTGCATTTAACGCTTTTCACTGCACTGGGTGACTTAAGACTTGGCTGCAGCTGTTCGGCCATGGAAACCCAATGCTTCAGTGATTTAGATGGGTGAGTGAACACTTTTGGCAATATAGTGTGTTTGCACATACCAACTCACATTCAAAATATCTATGCATGGAGCAAAGTGAAATAATGTTTTGTTCTCTTGACATCTTTTCCTAGTGTCAAAGATCATTACACCTGGTATGTTGTTTCAAACAAGAGGAAGTATTGCCATTATAGTACCTGTAATGGTGATGCTAAGGATGGTGATGAAAGTGTTGTTGAAAACACACTTTAAAAAATGTTGCATGTGCATTTCAGATGCTGAAAATGCTAAAAAAAAAAAGTGTGATCAAAGACTTGCAGCAAACATTCCACCAAAAACACTCCATCGACCATTCATCGTTCATGTCATTTGTCATTTTGTCCTCTATCATTTTTTGTTATTGTCATTTGTCATCAGTGTTGTTCATTGCTGGCGTCATTAGTGTCATTGTCATTACATGTGCATGTGCATACATAACCTGCCCGGCTGCTCCAAATGTAAAATCCATTGTGTCTTCATCACAGTCATTCTCCATTCAGCTTCAAGGACTGATTAATAATGCCTGCTACCAGCTAATGTAGCAGTGCCTGATATATAACAACCCAGTCAGTTAACTGTTGCACCGTAACTTGGACTAATTTGGACTTGTATCTGCTAACAGCTCCCACTGGACCTCCTCAGAACCTGCAAGTGTTCAACGCTACCACCACCACGCTTACTGTGAAGTGGGATCACGCCCCAGGCCCAGTACAGAACTACAAAATCAACTTTCAGCCAGTGGCTGGTGGAAAAACTTTGTCTGTAAGTTTGACTGCACTCAGTTACCCTCCCCACCACCAGCCCCACTCTGTGCCATGTGAATCTTTACAACCAGGAGGTAATGGGCCTGTTTAACAGACTCGATTATGCCCAGCAGAACTTTCCACATTAGTAGCATAAAATATGTTTTTTACAAACTTCTCTGTCCTTATGTTATTAATTACAGTAGGAACCCTTCTGGAAAGCTGGAAGGGAGACAGGAAAAGCTAATTGTTATGAATTGACTCATCAGCCCCATAAGGTCTTTTCTATATCCTTCAACAAGGGAGAACTCCCCCCCACCCCACACACACACACACACACACACACACACATTCTCACACACACACAATCAGTTCCTAAATATGTTGAATGAGCAGTTTGTGTCTTAAAGCCACAGCAAAAGCAAAATGGTTATTCCAGTTTTCTTGAGGCCAGTTAGCTGTACTAAACCTCATCAGCCATGCCTATGGAGCTTATTTGTTCTGGTTACTGCTCTGTGGAAGCTTCCAGATCATTAACAAAAAATCACTGGATTCCTTTTGACCCTGTAGTTGTATCAAAAATTAAGAAGCATTTGCTTCATGTTGGTCCAAGACCGTGAAGTTTATCGAGCCCTGAAACTTTGTTAAGTATGAGGAAAGTTAACTTAACAGACATTCAGGATTCATGATTTTATTCCATTTTAATTTAGTAAGCTTATTTTGTTTGTTTCTGCATTTTGTCTGTTATTTCTCAGAGTGAATAAGCAGCTGAGTGGTGGTAAAAGACTTAGGAGAATTAGAAAGTGCAGTTGTCCATGTGTCTTCAAAAACTAGGTTAGAAAACCGTGATTATAGAGGGTTAAATAAATACAGATAATCCACACACAGGCAAATATAAACACATCCCTGACAGGGCTTTAGTAACAGCTGGGGAACCATGTTACTGGCACATTATTTAATATATAGCAATAAGGTACACATCACTGGGACAGGAAGAAATGGCAGGCCATTTGTCTTCTCACACATTATTAGTTTAATATTTAGATCATGATGTTGTCTCATGGTCTCTTTGTTAGATCAGACAAGTCTGCACATCATTGCCAGACATTCTTCAGTGATAGCTTATTGAGATCACTTATGGATATTGCTTTGGAAGGACCCTTCGGGAATGTTTTCAGTTGTTACAACAGCAAAAAATACAATCCGCTGCCTCAATGTCCAAATGTAATGACCTTTCAACCTAACCAACTTTGACTTATTGGGAATTAGAAAGATCTCATATCTCATTAGTATCATCCTAA
This sequence comes from Prochilodus magdalenae, assembly GCA_024036415.1. NCBI lineage: Eukaryota > Metazoa > Chordata > Actinopteri > Characiformes > Prochilodontidae > Prochilodus > Prochilodus magdalenae. Next base: position 116,804 of record JAMWET010005893.1, on the reverse strand, counting down.
GGTATTTTGCTGATTTTAATTTTTTAAAGAGACAAAATACAGTCTTTTTTCCATATGCTTCTTGTTTGTATTTGGAAATATTGGCTATAGACAAATCACAGAAATCATAAAACACTTCAGATCAGTGACTTACTAAAAAAAAACTTACTAAAAACACTTTAGTCTGGCTATACTGTTACATAACCAAGTCCATCACAAACAAGAAATCAGAACATATAGCAAAAACAGTGCAATTTTAAATTTCCAAATCACTAATGAAACTGCGGAATAAGGGAAGGAAGAAATAAGTGTAAACCTCTGAGTGAATTGTTCAAATCACAGTTAAAATAGTATGAACGCTAATGCTAACCATAACCATTTGTGGCAGATTCTGAGTAAATGTAACTCAGTGACCTTGGAAGCAGACTGGAACATCACTTATCCGTCTCAAAAATCATGAAGACACAAAGCACAACAAGAAAATGACAACAAACGCCAAGGCATCTATAGATTTTATCAGGGAGAAGGGTGAAATTATTTGGCCTGGCCCGATCCCCACTTTACATGAAATATGAAATCCAGTTCCTTCCATAAACACTTCAGCACAAATAAACATTGGAAATGGCTTTAGCTAAAACTTGGCAAAACAATTCAAAGGCAAATCATGGGAAGATGGTGTTACTGGTAGATTACAGACTGGATGTATACAGGCAGATAGAGGTCACATTCTTTCTTCAGTGTCACTTCAAGTTCATCTTTAAGTTCATTTGAACATGAACTGTCTTATTTTAATTTTCCAAGTCACATGTAAATATCCAAACATAAATCACTTCATAATAATCATTTTCACATTTTCATTTATTTTTAGATGAGTTATTTTTAATGCAGGTGGAGCAGCAGGCGGGGCAGCAGACCCTGAGAAACCATTGTAGCGTCCTCTAGATGAGCAAACAGCTGCCCACCTCAAAGCTGAGATGTTTTTGTGGTCCTGGTGTCAATCCTTGTGTTGCTGTGACTCTGAGTTTGATAGAACATATGCCTCTTCTACTCAAACATGTCTAATCTAAGTTTTAGATGGGTTATTTTCTCTGTTGTGCCTCTTTATCACTAAGTCTGACAGTCTCTTGGTCAAAATCAAGGAGTCGATTCCATCGATTGTAGTGGCAGGAGTTGATAGTCAGAGCTGACTCCAGAAAACATAGAGACCCCTATAGCTATAAACCAAATAACCTAGGTCAATATCACCATTATTAAGCATAGGATTAGAACAAGGGTTAGGTTTTGTGATGAGGTTAAGGTTATGGGATGATTGTGCATGTAAGATTTATGGGATATGGAAAGGTTAGCTGGTATTTAATGCAAATTTGGTTGAATGTTAGACAGGGTTATTTACACTATAAATGCAGAGGAAATAGCATTGAGAAATCCCTCTCTGTGTTTCTTCATGACAGGGGAGGGGTTGGCAGGGATACAGTAAGGCAAGGATATGCCTGCTGAGCTGAAATTTTAAGAGAATGCCTTTGCTTTTCAGGGAGACCATGCTTTGTACTCTCTGCATGCATAATAGTCCAAAGGATCTGAAAGATTACATGTGGCATTTTTGGCTAAGATGATAACTTGGAGTCAATCCAAACAAATAACTCAGGAAGGATGCACTTTGGTTGAAACGGTGTTACGAGTCATCTTACGGTTACACCGTTGACATGAGCTGCAGTTAAACTGGGTGGGAGTTGCACTAGTTAGTTCAAAGCAAACAAAAGTGTCTGACTGCTGACATCTGTTTCAAACAGACCCAGGTTGGGGGAAAGAAGAACAGTGTTATTCTTCAGAAGCTCACTCCTGACACTCCTTATTCCATCACTGTGGCGGCTATCTATCGCAGCGGAGAAGCCAAGGACATTTCTGGTCAAGGAAAGACAAGTAAGTGGCTCTAAAAGAGTCCTCCCAAAGTGTTGGTCTGATTTAGGGAGGTATTTCTCTTAGCTGTCAGACTGTTGGCCATCCCGTCGTTTAGTATGATGTCAGAGGGGAATATATATTTCCATTAAAAAAGAGACTGCATCATCTACATGTTGATAATTGTGTCCTCACAGAGCCATTAGGCGGAGTTAAAAACCTACAGGTTCTCAATCCCACCATGACCACGCTGAATGTGCGCTGGGAGCCAGCAGAAGGAAAAGTCAAGGAGTACAAAGTCGTTTATGTTCCAGCAGCCGGCGGTGCTGAGACCATGGTAGGCCTGGTAGGACTGTCAGCTTGCTGCTCTGATTTCCTGTGTCTCTGTGCGCCTTCAGTGCCAGTTTCTGTTGCGTATAGCATTTACACACCATGCTGGTTCATTACTTCATATTTTTCCTATTGCTTAACAATAATTGGAAATATGCACTTTCTAATGCCTATAATGACAGAGGGTTGTTTCCCTGTATTTGACTCCACCACTAGAATTAGCATTAGCATTTACAAACAAGCGTCTTTAACATGTTTAAAGTATGAACAAATATATGTAAGTTAATGTATATACTATGTACATACATAGTGTAATGTATATACTATGTATATACTAAATTGTACTTTGTACTGGAGACGTAAAAAAAAGTTGGGCTTTTTTGGTTCCTAAAAAACAAAAGGGTTTAGTATGGATATATTTGGAATGTTTCTGCATGTTCTCCACGCTACAGAAGCATTTTCCTGCTGTTTTTGCTGTTCTTAGCTACATTTGTATGAGTCTGAGTAGTTGTAACAGCGGTTCAGATCGACTGACATTAGTTTTGCACTTGATGAACAGGAACAGGTGTCAGGCACCACCACCAACACAGTTCTGAGAGGCCTGCAGTCCGACACACTCTACACTGTAACCGTCTACCCAGTATATGCTGAGGGTGATGGAAGGAGGATGTCAGAAAATGGAAAGACAAGTATGTTTTTTCTTTCCTTGAAGTAATATTCTTGTGATATATCAAATTCAGGCATTTCCCCACCATGATGCAATAGCTTTTTAGCTCCAAGGCAATACAGCAAGCAAACTTTGGACTCGTTTTTGAATTATTTGTGATTCATTTTCATATGCCGAATGAAAACGTAGGGCATCAAAAACAAAATGCTTAAAATTACGCTTGGGATTGCTTACACTGTGATCCAGTAATTTAACAGACTTTTGTTTACTGTGTTGGGACGGAACAGGCATTCTTCAGAATTTGAGAGTTGAAGCTTTTTTTACCCGTTAAAATGAAAAATATGGTTTTGTGATTTAGGGCCCCTGGGTGGAGTGAAGGGTCTAAGGGTTACTGACCCCACCATGACCTCGCTGAATGTCAAGTGGGAACCTGCTGATGGAGCAGTACGTCAGTACAAGGTCTTCTTTGTCCCAAAAGCCGGAGGCACTGAAGACATGGTGAGGCTCACTCAAACTCACTTTAGTTTTGTTGGTGTAGATATTCGTGCTTTTAGTTTAGCAGCTGCTTTTCATGTATGAAAAAACAGCACCAATACAAACCAGATATTGATCGTCCAAACAGAGCTTTACAGTTTAAACTCTATTTTTTCGTCATTTGAAATCTTAAAAGTGTTTAATATAGAAGATCATGTAAATTTATGAAAATCATTTTTCTGTGCTGCCCAAGATTAGGAACATTTTAAAATGAATGAGCATTGGGATAGAACCATGACAGGGATTTACCAGTTTTTCCATGGTCATGGTCATGACTCTATCTAATGTTCTCTTGTTTGCTGTTTTTTAGAAAGATGTGCTGTTAGAGCACATAAGCTTCACATGATGAGCTTATTGGCTCCATACCAGACAGATTATTTATAATGTTGCACACTGTGGGAGATTTTGGAAGCAAACACAAATAAATTTTTCATACCCTGAACATGTTTTCCTAATATTCCAATAGGAGCAAGTCCCTGGAGCAACAACCAACATTGTACTGAGGAACCTTCAGCCAGACACTCTTTACACTGTGTCAGTGGTGCCAGTGTACCCGGCTACGGAGGGTAGGCGCCAGTCTGAGGATGGAAAGACCTGTGAGTCAAATTTTTTTCTTTCAGTCAGTTGTCACTCCTGTCACATCGGTAGTACTTTTCAGACCAAATTATTACTTGTCTTTCTATTGTGGCCCAAATCAAACCAATGTTGATAGACCACAAGTGTGTGTAGCTGGTCATTAACATTTGCAATACAGCTGAAAAACTACTGTAGTTTGTTTTTAGGTGGTGATTTTAACTGTTAACCATAAACGTCTTAGCTAATGCATGTAATAATTACTAAAGGCTAAATTATGTATAATAATAATATATATGTATGTATGGAATTTAGGTTAAATCCTCCTGCTGTTGATGACTATGTTGATGATGGTCAAGAGTTATAAAATCAGCTTCCTTTGTAGAGTCATTGTTTTTTTTGTCCCTTTCTCTTCTCAGTGCCTCTCGGTGGTGTGAGGAACCTCCGGATCACTGATGCCACATTCACCACTCTCACAGCATCCTGGGACGCAGCTGATGGGAATGTTCAGGGCTACAAAGTCATCTATGTTCCAACAGATGGTGGACCTGAGCTTGTGGTAAAATTCTCAACCTTCGTTGTAGCATTGACACACATGTGCTGACAGTCACAAATACTTTTAGATTTTTAATGTAGGTGCTTGGCTAAGGCCTTGATGAAAGACAAAGCCAGAGGAATGGTTTATGTTGTGCTTTGGTTGTGTTCTTGTCTGGGAAAGATGAGAAGCTTGCCTAGATCTTACAACTCAAGGTGGGAGTCTAGCAGATTCTCTTTGACATGCCAATGTTCAGAATGAGTTGGATCAAACTGTGTGTGGACAGTCTGAAAATTTAAATCAAAATTTTATTGGTTTCACTTTCAATTTGAAAAAAGGATCTTGGAAGCATGCGCTTGCCATGAGGACCGAGTTGAAATTCCCAGGAGGAGAGCTCTGAATTAAGATACTGAATGTCGTAGCACACTGGGAGACTGAGAAATGTCCAAGATTTTCCATTTCCACCATTAACAGTTCAGAAACTATGTGCTGTTTTGTCTCATGTTCCTCTACACAGGAACAAGTGTCTGAGAGCACCACGACTTTGTTGATGAAAAGCCTGAAACCAGACACTCAGTACACGGTTACAGTGTTGCCGGTTTATGCTGAAGGAGATGGGCCACGACTCTCTGAGAAGGGGAGGACAAGTGAGTAACTATGGCTAATTACAACACTGAACACTGTAAACCTTTTGCTGTCTTTCTTATATATGTTCTATATATTATAAAATTATAATGGCTATACACAAATTATTATTAAAACATCCACAAATGTTTATGAATAATTTTTTATGTTGTTGCCAAAATGCACAGTAATATTGACAGGTAATCTTGATGTCTGTTAATGCAGTGTAATAAAAAAGTAAAAGTATAATAAAATAAAAAAATAAGTTCTTTTTTAATAATAGAAAAATAAATCTATATAAAAAATAAGTAAATAATTTTTTTCCCAATATATATTTAAAGTCATCTGCTCAAACAGTGTCTTAATTGTTGTTTGCAGAACCTCTGGGTAGTGTACGGAACCTGCGGGTTACAGATCCAACCATAAGCACTCTAAATGTTCGCTGGGACCCTGCCGAGGGCAGTGTGAGGGAGTACATTGTCATCTACGCCCCAGCGGCTGGTGGAGAGCAAGATGTGGTGAGAAAGTCTAAACAAGACTCTTTTCCTTTTCTTTTCTTGGAATACAGAAAGTCTCCTAAACAATAGTTCTGTCTTCCAAAGTTCCACTTTTGGAAAACACATGGGGTTTAGTAAAAGATCACCTTATTTAAATTTTAATAAAATTTCTCACCTTCAGTGTTTTCTCTATATCTACCATGTGTGAACAGGATCAAGTCTCTGGGACCACCACCTCTACCGTTCTGAAAAAACTGGAGCCCGATACAGAGTACACTGTCACGGTGGTGCCTGTCTACCATGAGATGGAGGGCAAGGGTCTGTCAGAAAATGGAAAGACAAGTAGGTCCCTAGTTGGCAAAAATCTGTTTCTCATAGGAAAAACTTGCATCTCTGAAGCACTAACTTTACAAGGGCAGGGGAAAAAGCATTATTAACACGTGTCATTTAACTTACAAGTCACCATGGGCCAATAACTAATAATAATTTTACATTTTAATTCTCTTTGTTTAATCATTCTAATCTATCTTTAGTTAAAAATAAAAAATATTCTTATTTATGGCTATGCAAACCGAACATCAACTAATTAACCACACAGAACACTGGAGTAGGTGTAATTCCAGCACATAAGTTCTGCAGAAAATATCCAACAAGTTTTCTACAACCAGATGCAATCACATGCTAATAAACATAATAGAATATTCAATAAACCCTAATAATGCACTAGGCTTAATAATCACAGACAGCGTTACAAAAAAAGGTTTCACTTTAATACAGTGAGCTTTTCTTCTGAGAGCACTGAGAGAGGAAATGTGTTTGTCAAGCAGGCACGTATACACATTCCTCGTCTTACGGGGACGCAGTGCAAACATGCAGAAAATTCGGTCATGACACTGTTGTAGAATCACTTCAGTGAGCATTAGATGCCTGTGTTTTTTCATATAAAAAACTTGGGAGCACTGAAAGGCTGTTTCTGTCAGTCCTCTCTCTCCACTCACATCTGCTCTGCTCCTCTCTGCTCTCTGTGTCCGGGACCTTCGAGCAAGACAGCAACTTATGCACACAGGCATGTCTTAAGTTTTCTCAAGACTGATGGGCTTGTTATTTTTGAATTTATATGATGTACAATTGTGCATCATATTTGTAAGCTGCAAAATTGGGGTGGCAAGTTGGCCACCCTGTAGGTCCACGCTTTGGTGTAAGCATCCTGGAAGACAGCTCAAACAGGGCTGAGACTGAGTTATAGACATCCGAAGAGAATTTAAAGAGTTCCAGCTTCTGATTGAGGTGGTGAAACTCCCCCGGTCCAAGTACTTTGCGGAATGAAAAGAAGTCCTCCCAATATCATTATTTGCCCATTTTGTGGGAAATTGAAGATTCCCCCTGTTTGTTTGTTTTTATTGCGGTGTGAAAAGGCTTTTCACTGACTGCTCTATTTTCTTTGTTTCTGTGTGTGCTGGTATTCAATGGCTGCTTCACTTGTAGAAGGCCCAGCCTCAAGGGTCTTTTTTGAAAGACCACTTGTAATTATTTATCCATGATGGTTTAATTTTTTTAAAACAAATAAACAAACAAAAAGAGAATATGACTTATGTTGACTTATATTGTACTGAAAGTATAAACACAGCAAGCATTTTGCCAAACTATTAAATTAGCTCGACCTAAATATGATGTTCTGTAGTTATAGTTAAGATAACATTAGTTAGTAAAATGTCTACATTTTATAAAGCATATTAATAACAATCAGAGTTAAAAATGAGTCAAAACTGTGGACCACAGTTTATAAACCACTGCTCTATATTATGGTTGCAACCAAATTGAGCTATAGATGTTGCTGCTGGGTATTTTTGTAACAGAACTTCTTGGTTCTTTTCAATAGAACCATTGGGTGGAGTTCAAAATCTGAAAGTAACAGACCCGACTTCAAGCACCCTGAACGTACGCTGGGATCATGCTGATGGAAATCCTCGGCACTACAAGGTCTTTTATGTACCACAGCCAGGAACAGAGGAGAAAATGGTATGATCCTAATCGTATGTTTGTTTTGTCTGTTGGAAATAAATTCAGTCTTTCAGGATTTAAAGCTTCACTGGTTGTGGATTATAAAAACAGTAAGGAGAGTTGATAAAATTGTTTTGTTCCAGCTTTAAAATAAGAATTTCTGAGTGTTTATTTAGTGTTATGTAACAGGCCTGTCTTTGAAAGCAGTTTGTTATTTTCTTTCCAATCGGTAAATAGGAACAAGTTTCTGGCAGCACCACCTCGACTGTCTTGCGCAATCTGAATCCTAACACCGTGTATAAGGTCACATTGCTGCCCATGTATGAAAAAGATGTGGAGGGCAAACGTCAGTCTGAAAATGGAAAGACAAGTAAGTACTTGCACCATGGCTTTGTAGGCATAGCCTTGATTAACTTTGGTTGGCTCACAATGGCCTGTGTTTTGTTCAGAGCCTCTGGGTACAGTGAAGAACCTTCAGGTGACCGATCCAACTGTAAACTCTTTGAGGGTGCGCTGGGAACCAGCCGATGGAGACGTTCGTCAGTATAACATTTTATATGTGCCTGCTGCAGGTGGCACTGAGAGCATGGTATGGAAACCAGTCACTGCATGCCTCTGACTGATTAATTACTGATTATGATGATTAGGGCTTGATCATTTAGCAGATGAGTTCAGTCATTGTACTAGATTTTAGAAAAAAGACAAAATTATACAGAACATTTAATATAACTAAAATAGGCTACAGTGGTTTAAGATTTACCTGTAACTGTAGGGTGGCCACTTTCATAGCCCCAAAAAGGAGGACATTTTTGGGGGGAGGGTGGCACGATACTAGAACAGAATTAAAATCATAACTTAACCTATATAACACATAAATGATTGCTTTACTCACCTATTTGGGTGGAATGGATGACATTCGCAAGTCGGACGGGACCTTATTAATTGACTAGCATTTAGAGGGCTTGACCTGCTGTTAGCTGGTAGGGGGACCAGTGTCACATGACCTTGGTAAACCAGTGAAATGCATGGCATGTCTTTTGACATGGATGTGAGCCAATGGCACACACAATATTGTATGTGAGTAAATATTTTAAATAGTTAATTCCAGAAGGAGGACTAATAGGCTTCTGTCCAGGTATTGTGCTGGACGGAGGACTGGGAGTTGAAAAAACAGACATGTGGCCGCCTTGTTAGCTGGTAGCATCGAGGCTAATAAAGTTAGCATTACCTATCTAGCAATCTAGCTTAACCAAACTCTACAAGGTGATAATTCTAGAAAGTGCACATCAACATGCCATTATAGTTTAGGGTTTGGTGGCCTGAATGGTCACATTATGGTGCTTAGTGAGTTTATAATAAACATGAATTGTAATCAATTGGCTACATAGTTTTTTCTCTAGTTTCGTAACAACTTTAGCTTAAGATGTAGGTAGCAGAAAACAGTAAAAGAATGCAGAGGTCTTAATAATGTGACTACCGCTTTGATTGTATTTTGTCTTATTTGATTGGGACATATCCCTCATTCCCACTGGTAGGTTAAGCTCCTGTAACAAATAAGTTTTACACTGTCTCTTAATGCCATACGTTTCCCTGCAGACCCAAGTTTCTGGAGTCTCGACCAACACAGTTTTGAGGAACCTGCAACCAAACACGGAGTACAAGGTCACCCTGGTGCCAGTATATGCAGACATGGAGGGGAAGAGACAGTCGGAAAATGGAAAGACAAGTGTGTACCAAGTAGAACAAGTGCATTAGTAGTACATATAAAATGTAATATTACAAATACCAGTAATGAACCTTCAAACATCTGAGGACCTGTACGTGTTCAGGAATGTGTTTACAAATGAGCATTCCTTGTCATCAGAGGCGATGACATTTAGAAGCTAGGCTAAGGTTTTATTTTAAGAAGGAAGAAAACCTGCTCTTCATACCAAAGATGTCATGTTGATGAGCAATGCACAGCATAAACACAGCGTTATCAGAATTATGTTAACAAAACCCTTATAGGTGTTTTACTTCACCGAAAATGAACAGCAAGGTACAGTTGGTAAAAATCTTCCTGTTGATTTTGATACATCTTGTTGTTGATAGAGCCTTTGGGCGGGGTGAGAAACCTGCAGGTGACTGATCCCACCACCAGCTCACTCCGGGTGCGCTGGGAGCCTGCTGAAGGAAATGTGCGGCAGTACAGGTTGTTCTACGTTCCTGCCTCTGGAGGGGCTGAGGACATGGTGAGATATGGGACTTTTTTTTTCTCTTCTATAAAACCCCTTGTCATTCTCTCTGTTTATTATGTGAGGTATTGAATGATTTATTGTTAAGGTATTGTGCTCGCTGACTTTTGTAGCCTTCTACTGCTTCTATCTAAATAGAGCACCATGGACCAGAAGGAATATAATTCATTTCTCACTCAAAATAATGAATGCATGTTTAACTACTTTAGGCAATAATTGTATTCAAAATGTATTTTAGAACACTGTAACATATTTTATTAATGCGGATCAAGTAATTTAATATATCACTTTTAAGTGCACCTGGAATTGACTTATTTACACTTTCACAGGAGCAAGTGTCTGGAGGAACCACCAACACTGTTTTGAGAAACCTCTTGTCAGATACAGTCTACACTGTAACTGTGGCTCCAGTGTATCCCGAGGGAGAGGGCCTCCGGCTTTCAGAGAAGGGAAAGACACGTAAGTGTGTTGGGTGAACCTCAGTCTTGTGTGATAATAAGGAAATAGAATCAGCTAGATCTTTACTCCTCACAAAAAGACCAGTGTGAGGAAAGATTGGAGGCTTATCTCAGTGCTGTTTGCTAGGTTCGTGGTTGGGTCTGTTTATGCTTTGTGCATTGGTCTTGTTTTTGCTCTTTTTGCATGCCATTCTTACTCAGCAGATGGTCTATGCAGAGGAGATTTTCATTGGAGTGTAAATGCTGCAAAGCTAATGCCGTTAAACGACTCCCCAGTTACCTTCACCGCCCTACTGAGCAATGCTAAAGCCAACAGGAAACTATGCGTTTAGATGCATTTCACTCCCCCAGCCTGTCTTTGCAGTTACAACCTGATGATTTACTGCAATATGTAATCTCCTGATGGGTTATTATGGCAGCATTTGGCAAATCATCAAGCACGCTTTAATGCAATCAGAGTGGAAATTAGTACGCTCAATCTACATTACACAATATGTACATTGGTCAAGAAACTACACCCTACTGTACTTGTAGGTTATGTTATATTTTGTGCTTACACATTACTCTATAATGTCCCACAACATGACAGACAGAGGGACAATTGTTCTAACAAGGTTTAGAGAGCATGGAGTTGCTATGCGCAACTGTTAAACAAAAGGCCACATCTGCTTTGGTTTTAAGACTGCATTTAGTTGGTACCCCAGTCCCTGCATGTTCCCTGGCATGCTTGCTATAAAATCCACTGTGCTTCTGTTGACTGCTTAGTTCAGCATTTATTCCCCAGCTTTATAGAGCTACCTCCTGTGTAAAGTGAGCCTCCAAATCTTAAAATCCCTGGCCTAGAATGAGCGGTTTTGGTGTCTTTGCTTTCAAGGGCAACCAAGTTATACATGCTGCTATCTCTCTATCGTATCCTCTTGCAGTTCCTCGTACCCCTCCCAGGAACATACAGGTTTACAACCCATCCCCCAACAGCCTAAATGTGCGCTGGGAGCCAGCTACAGGCCAGGTGCAGCAGTACAAGGTCATCTATGCGCCTCTTAGTGGAACCCGGCCATCTGAGTTTGTAAGTGTCTCACCCTGTCCTATGCACACACAAACACAAAAGCCTTGGCATTCCGGCCAAAGAACAACACCTTTTCACATGTCACCGTTCTTCCTCAGGTTTCCACTGATTGTTGTGATGTAATCATAAAGGGTCAGCCATGGAAAGAGCCACTGAATATCTGTAACATTAGCTAGGCTGTCACTAAAGCTAGTTAAGTTACCAATAGTATGATAGAACTAACAGTTTTGTTAACAGGCTGTAGTCCTTAGCTAAATAAACAACGCTGGCATCAAACCAGCCTTGGCAAGGTAGGTAATGTTACTTAATCAAAACTTAATAGCGGTTTAATCCATGTCCCTGGTTTGTGCTGTTAATACATGACCTACATCTAACTTGAAGTTAGCAAGTGGCAAAGCATTCTTGTGTGTTCATATCGAATGTTCATAACGTGTGTTCGTCATCGAATATTCGATAATATCATATTTCTGTTATTGCCCATTTTTTATTGACAACCAAAATATTGTAGTATAAGCATATTGTTACTAGTTTGTGGTTATTGACAGCACAATGCACCGGCAGCTTTATGTTGTCTTGGAAGTGTAGTAGGTCAGCTTACATTGGATGCAAGTGCCAGGCAGCTAATTGGGCCTAGGTATGTACGGGCACTTGAAGAAGCAGCCATGCATTTAAGGGTTAAGTAATAGTGTCTACTTCTCCTAAACAGAGGATGTGAGCGAAGGAGCCATGAGCATTCACTTTCAGCAGCAGCCCGCCCCATTTATCCCACTCACTCAGCCCTAAAGCCTTTGTAAAAATCCAGCCTGCTTTTTTCCCCTCTGAGGGCCCTGGAACCTTAAACGCTGTTAGAATGGCATTGTATTAGTCCCACAGATGTTCGGTAATTGCAGAGCTGATTTTTAATAATGCGGATATCCTGCATTTTGGGGCTTTAACATAATATGCATAGATTTGTGGGTGGATCTCAGATTATGAGGTAAAGATAAGGTCATTTCGCCCTTCTGTGTGCAGTTTGGTTCCACACACATCTGTGAGATGTGTCAGTAAACTTCTTTTTCTCAATTTGTTTCTCAATATATTTGCATTTTTTATTAGTAACTATTAATAGACCATATAGTGACCTGCTTTTACAGTGACCTGCTTTTACAGTTGGCACTTTCCTGCTTATTTCTACCCTTCTCCATTATGGATTTTTACTCCCAAAGTGCCAGTGCTCAGGGTGTTTTTCATCTCCACCCGGTTAGCTAATAAGATCAGTGATCTTCACACCCCTTTGCCTGGTGCTGTATTTGCCATGAGTTCAATTTGTAGAGGAAGTTGTGAAGTCAGTCCTGAGCTAAGGGCTGTGACTGGTCTAACACACATCTGCGGTCCCTATGACATAATGATTCAAAGATGAACAGATGCCTGTTAGATGGCGCGATTGTCTTCCATCATTTTGACAGGTGAAAGACGGGATTCCTCCCGGCCGTTTAATGCTTGCTTGCGATGTGTTTAGTCTTGTGCAGGAGGTGGACCTCCCTCAAATGACAGCAAACTCCAGGCAGTTATGCAGAAGGGGAAAGTATTTATTTAGCATTTAACCCTGAAGAGCTTTTGTTTGCATTACACGTCTGTTTGGAAATGTTATCTTGCTTTGTTCATCTAAACAGGGGTTTAACAGTGAGATCATTATGTATGTTTGTGTTGCCAGATTAGTGGAGGTTTCAGAACTGATTGAAAAAAGAAAACGAGACACGCTTTAACCACGCTCATCTGCATGTTATCTGAATGATGATACTCTGTGCAGGTTCTGGTGCCAGGCAACACTAACAATGCATTCCTGGATCAGCTAATCCCTGACACACCGTACTCTGTAAACGTCTTGGCGGTCTACGCGGATGGAGATGGACAACAAATCAAAGGAAACGGAAAAACATGTGAGCTAAGTTTTTTGCGATCACTCTGGTTATACTAAATGTAAACACATTCACTAACACTTATATGGATGTGCTGGAATGCATGACAGAATGGTCGATTTGCCACATCTGAAGAAATGTGTATATGCGTCTCACTTAGGCCTGTGACTAGCGATTAATAGTTAATATATTAACTGTTGTTTGATCAGCCTGCTCTTCAGACCATTATGTCTTCTGTGGTCCACATTCTGTTTGGGTCATCATTAGTCTTTCCGGGCTGACAAGCAGTTTACATTTCCCTGCACTTCCTGTGGTCTGTTGCAAACATTAGGAGTGACTGCATACATGTATATATAGAACTTTTAGTTTGCATCCCCTTTTACCATAATTAGCCATAATTAAATCTTGGTTGGCTAATTTCTGTAGCCCTAATCTTAGTACATATAGCCCAATAACGGTGAGCGCTGTGGCTGTTTCAGTGCCTAGGGCTGGGCCCAGGAACATGCGCGTGTTCGATGCCACAACTAGCACTCTCAGTATCGCCTGGGACCATGCTGAGGGTCCTGTGCAACAGTACAAGATTGCATATGCTCCGACCACTGGAGACCCCATTACTGAGTTTGTAAGTATCCATATATGTTTTCCAGCTTAAGAATGAACTCAAAACATTCAGGACAAGGTTACACTAGGACCAGGGTTAGGAGATAATGCTTTACAACATCAGAAACTGGATCTGTTATAACTGTAATAATGCAGTAATTGTCCAACAGCTTATCAGTTCATGAGAATTCACATGAAATATTCTTTCTCCTTGTTCTCATTTCCACAAGTAATATCTGTAATGACATTAGGAAGCTGCATTAGGAAGCATTAGTAGTGTGTCTTAACTTTTCTATTAGTCTAACTTTGGCCTTTTGTCAGTTTCCTTCTTAAAACAGTCAGTACAGTGAATTAATTAGGCTAGAAAAGAATTAACTGGCATCAGTGTTACTGTAAGTGTGAGTGTGGGCAGAAGGCATTCTTTGCTGGCTAAGTTGACCAGCTGGTATTATGTCAGGGTTGCTCTGCCAGCACCTGTTCGAAGCCCTGAATAAAAAGAGAATTGAATTGATTACCATGAGTACTCTAGGGACCCACATCATTCTGTAATAGTTTCCAGCCTTGAAATCTAAGCTTTGGACCTTGCGTAGGAGGCTGCATACCACCCATATCTGTTTGATTGTTATTGTTCTATTATGCTCCTAAAATCACTCGGCCAAATACAAATTAATATGTGCTGATGTTCTCCACAGACTGCCGTTCCTGGAAACAGAAACAATGCCATTCTCCAAAATCTGCTTCCTGACACTCCCTACAACATCACAGTACAGGCAATCTATGCGGACGGTCAGGGAGGCTCTCTGGTTGGAAACGGAAAAACACGTAAGTGGCAGCTATAACATGAAGATAACAGCTAAAACATAAAGATAAAACATGAAGTACATTTTCTAGTACAGAGTGTTTTCAGTAGTACAGAGTGTTTTCAGTAACATTAGATTAAAATGAAAGATATTTAAAATTGGTAATGCACAGCCTACCATTTGACTGGTAGCCAGCAGCCCATGTTAGTTTTCTGTTGTATATTTTTTGGCACTGTCCCTGGCAGTTTGCATCGGCTAGGCTCCAGAATTGCTTTCTGTTGAGCTACACACTACTCAGCTACCTCAGCAAAACCACAAACTAAACAAACCCAAACTAAATGTGCACGTTACTTACAATGGCAGCATAAACAAGGAGTAGGAAAATCATGGGGGACATTCAGTAGTAACCTAGGCTGTGTCATGCCAACAAGGGTGCCGTAGCACTTTGGAAACAGGCCATGGTTTAATGTGCCTTTGCTGAGCAACTGGTAGAAAGGTTCATCTGCTCTGTGTTGACCACAGTTGGCCTGTTGGAGCCCAGAAACCTACGTATCTCTGATGAGTGGTACACCCGCTTCCGTGTGTCCTGGGATCCTGCTCCAGCTCCAGTGATGGGCTACAAACTGGTCTATCAGCCTACAGGTACATACAGCTACCCTAAAGTCTCAGTTTCTGTCCTGAGCTATGACCATTTATTTGAAGTGTAAAAATGAATTGATATATATGAATATAAATACATTGATATGATTTTTATTTAACTGCATCAGTTTCAAATAGATACTTTAATAAGTATAGGCTAATTTTTAGCCAAATAAATATACTTTTAAGTGTGAAAATCCAAAAAGAAGCTCAGTGTACTGATTGATTTTATTGTCTTTCCAATACTGTGTAATGATGTACTGAATCGTGTCTTAAATAATTGTAATAAAACTGAATTATTATGAAATTGAAAAATTACCTCTGTCGTTTATAACCCTCAGTATTACTCCTACCTCAGTTTATATACTACTGTTCATGTGCTGTTTATAACTTTGGTGATATTCATTGTTTAGATAAAGACGAGACATTGGAAGTCTTTGTTGGCGATGTTACCTCCTACACTCTTCACAACCTGCTCCCTGGCACAACATACGATGTGAAAGTGTATGCACAATACGACGCTGGGCTGAGTGGAGCGCTCACAGGACAGGGAACAACACGTACGTGTCTGATCATTTAACTTTTATTGTTTTGTGTTGGTTAAGCCGTAATCGTCAGTCTTATCAATCAGCTACTTAATTTTGTGGCTTGTTACTATGCAGTTCCTGTCTTCTACTACAAAATATGCCAGAACACACAATACTGTGCAAAGGCTTTAAGACCATTTATCTTGTTAATAAGTGTGTATGACCGTCAAATATATATATATATATATATATATATATATATATATATATATATATATATATATCACCCGCATTATCGCTTTCTTCTTTGCAGTATACCTCAATGTGACCAACCTGGAAACATACAATATCGGCCATGACAAATTCTGCATCAGGTGGACGCCTCATCGAGCAGCGACTTCCTACAGGATCAAACTGAACCCCCTGGATCGTGAGTCACACAAATGAATCCCACACGAATTCCGGTCATTCTCAGATCATTTGATTTATTTGTTTAACTCGTCCTTCACCATTTTGTTTGTTTAATTTGTTGAAGTTGTTTTTACTGTAGCAATAGAAACCTGAGCAGAGACTTGCTCTATGTTCATCAGTCTTTTGGAATGACAACACATCAACGGCTCTGACTAAGTCTAGACCGGCTGTTTGTCTTTATTTATTCTTTGTAGCCAGACATTAAACGCATAATGTACTCAACCAACAACTTTTAACTGATTTGAATGAGCTAGAACATTTGAATTGCTCCTTTTTTCTTAAATCCATCTGGTTTGTACTCACACGTAGATTAAGGACGGCTGTAAAAGACAGGATGTTGGAGTATCTATAAGTGTTCGTGGTAGTTATTAGCCCGACAGCCAGCGTGTCTTTCGCCAAGTTTCCGAGAAGTAAACAACGTGCTAGCAGTTTCACCAAGACACAACAAAACGTGCCAAGAGGGCTGCGAGAAAGAGGAAATTAGTTCACCACAACAGGTCTTGGATTAATAAAGAACGGACAAGGTCTGAGTCTTAATCAGCTGTTGCTTGGCATTGCAGGCTGTTTTGATTAAAAAAAAAAACTTGGAGAGGTTAAAGAATTAAGCCAAGGACAAGGGTTAGAACTACTTTGGCTCAGGAGAGGATGTGTGTTTAAGGATGTGGCATCAGATGTGCACCAGAAAAGCATGAGGAAGTGTTCAGTTGCAGTCTTATCAAGCAGGAGATGTATTATTCACTCATAATTGGGAAAATTATATTATATAATTTAATTTATAAAATTATATATAATAATTATATATTATTATTGGTCCACTAGATTACAGTCGACCATGTCAGGAGGTAACTCATGCCCCAATTTTATCTTTTATCATTTTTATTTTTAATCCAATAAGTCCTTAAAAACTGTAGCATTTAGCAGTCGTAACATTAGCAGTTAGCCTATTTTGTGCTCACTGCACCTTATATAGTCTGTGGGTTTAAAACAGAGGTGTACATTTAAAATGGAACATAACTGAGTTTATCTTTTATAGGTGTCAGTGGTGTTAATAATTTGGTATTGCTATCTGTAGCTTCTAAATCGATCAATCATTTATAGTTATATTGTCCAATTTGCTGTTGCAGCCGCAGCCAAAGGGCAGCAGGAGGTCACTATCACAGCAGCTCAGAGTCATTACTGCTTTGATGGGTTGAGTCCAGACTCTCTGTACAGCGCTGCGGTGTTCGTACAGACTCCCAACCTGGAAGGACCTGAAGTCAGCACTAAAGAGCGCACATGTAAGCTCTGTTTCTGTACCAACTTTAGCTCATGTGACTCATTCGCTTTACCATTTTGGTACATGCTGCCATCTAACTGGCTGTGTCTCTAACAGTGGTTAAACCTACGCCAGTGCCAACTCTGCCACCAACTCCTCCACCTCCACCCACCATTCCTCCTGGCTGGGCAGGTAAGTGTTTTCTTATTTGTACATTATTGGAATGATTTGAGATCTTGGAATGTGTCAAAACTTGCTTTACTTATTCTATGTTTTATATACCCACACCTGTATTAGGTAAGTGTATAAAACAAGTGAGCAGCACATCCTTAGCCTATTATTAAATAAATAATAAATTAAATAATTATTATATGTACAAGACTGTACAAATGGAGGCAGTCATGGGCTGGAGGTTGGGGGAACCAACTTAATAATGAGGCTGATCGGTTAGATTTCCTGAATCCACAGTAACGACTGAAGTCCCCTTGAGCAACTGCTCCCCGGGCGACGTAGGAAGGGCTGGCCACAGCTCTGGGCAAGTGTGCTCACTTCTGCCTAGTATATATGGGTTTCACTTTACAGATGGGTCAAATACAGAAAACAAATTGCTCGTAAAATGTGTGTAAACACAAAAACAAAATGGCTCAAATATTAAAAAAAGGGAGCTGTGAGAAGGAAACAGTGTTGAACACATCAGTAGGACAGTGACTTAGTCACTGTAATTGTGAAGATTATGTAAGATGCATTTAGCTTCTGAGTTATGTGACTCGAGTGTTTATCTAAAGACTTGCACAAACAGTTGAAGGATCTTGGACCAATTTTTGGTTAAGTCAGTATTAATTTAATACGCAGGACAGCCCAGTCCAATACAAATGAAACCTTAATTGTTTCTATTGTCTTATTTTACCAAAGCTGTATGATGCCAACTCTAATTTGGGCTTCCTTTAAATAAATTTTCCTCACTGAATCAGAATCCTTTTAGTGTTTATCCATAGTGGCCACACATTGAAGGCCATGTGCACGTTTTTAGGTGTTGAGTGGGACTAGAGAATTAGTGTGACCTTGGGAGATGAGGATGTAGAGAATGTAGGGGAGGATGAGGATGCTGAACTATGCTGCAATGCATCAGGCAAACATTATCTTAAAATTTTGCCAGGCTCCCCTTTGAGCGAAATAAAAGGCATTAAGCTCAGCTCAAGCCCTTCTGGTCACCAAATGTTCCCTTGGCTTTTGTTTATTTTCACAGGAAAGTGTGATCAATTAAAGCAGTAATTGCAACGTATAGGTTCATTATGTCAGTGGTTTTTGTTTGTGTAATTCTGAAGGTCTTTTTCCCCCCCTCGCATTTTGTTGACTGGCTGACTCTAATGAGAAGCCCATGCTTTGTGTTGGTCTCCATGAGGAAGCCTGAAAAGGAAGTCGTGGCACTCAAATCTGTTGTTTTTCTGCCTAAGTCTGCAAAGGTGCCAAGGCAGATGTCGTGTTCCTCATTGATGGCTCGTGGAGTATTGGCGAAGACAGCTTCAACAAAGTGCTGCAGTTCGTCTTCAATATCATAGGAGCCTTCGATGTCATTGGCCCATCCGGAATGCAGGTATTCAACCCTGCTGAATTTACCATGGACTTCTCAGCTGGAAACAGCACAAAGTGCACACAGAAGAGAATCTTTAGCCAGATACTTTTGTAAACTTTTTTTAACCTGGAAAGTGTCTTAGATCCTTTTTATTTGCATTTTCTTTAAAGCTTATATATATATAAAGCTAATAATCCTTTGTCATATTAACTAATATAACTGCATATTTGGTTTGAGTTACATTGCGAATCAACAAGTGTAAGTCAGACTTTTTTTTTCCGAAGAATGGCCAATGTTTTTTTTTATTTCACAAAACCGTACACGCAGTAGTAACTTCTAGCAAATACAGATGACTAAAACCATCTCTTCTTTATATTGTATTAAATTATATTCTGTTGTATTAAAAGTTTGAATTCTGGTTGACTATGAG
Organism: Prochilodus magdalenae; assembly: GCA_024036415.1. Classification (NCBI taxonomy): domain Eukaryota; kingdom Metazoa; phylum Chordata; class Actinopteri; order Characiformes; family Prochilodontidae; genus Prochilodus; species Prochilodus magdalenae. Next base: position 97,217 of record JAMWET010005893.1, on the reverse strand, counting down.
AGGGGAATAATTCATATAAAATGACAATATGATTTTGTCAGCCCTGGCAATAACAGGGTTATGTATATGATATCTGATTCTCTCCCTGTGTTTGGGGAAACAGGTTTCTTTTGTGCAGTACAGTGATGATTCCAAGACAGAGTACAAGCTGAACGCTTATAATGACAAGGGCACTGCACTGGCAGCCACTCAGTCAATCCAATACAAGGGAGGAAACACAAAGACAGGTGTAGTACTTCCTAACAGCTATCATGAAAAACTAATCACAGCAGCTTTAAAACAGAAGCTCACTTTGGACACTTTCTGTGCTAATTCATACTAGCTACTAACATTTTGTCTCCGCATATCTGGTATCCAGGCGTTGCTTTGAAACATGTACATGAGAAGGTCTTTGCCTCGGACAGTGGAATGAGGAGAAATGTCCCCAAGGTTGTGGTTGCAGTTACTGACGGACGCTCTCAGGATGAAGTGAAGAAAAACGCTGCCAAACTGCAACATTCCGGTAAGACCCTTTTTTTTTTTGGAAGCTTTGGTCGAAAATCTGTAGATTATAAAATTACAAGGATACATCCCTCAAGGGCAACTTGGGGGTCATGCTCCTTTATCAAGGACAAAACAATAGCGCGACAAAACGTCAGCCATAGCTCTCATAGCTTTCAGGTCCTTAACCAAGTTCTCAGATTACCAAGATACCACTACTAGAGGTGGGCAATATGGTAGAAGTGTTCTTTGTGTGCCACATGTGGCTGCATTTTTTTTAGACATCTGGTCCATTGAAACAAAGAGAAAAGAACCAGTAGGGCTGCACTTTGCAATACATAAAAAACTGTAAACACAAAAGCTTCTATTCAGTTTTTGTTCGAAATTCACTAAATCTCTTTATAATTAAACATTTATTTGGTCAGTGTTCTAAAAGTACTGGCAATTTTCACGATATGTTCAAAAAGGCATATTGTATTGCATAATTTATCATGATAATGATATAGTCATACTATCATACATTGCAATACACCAAATCCCTCAAAATCTACTGTGATGTTCTTAGCTGAGAAAACAGAAGCGCTACACAGAATTGTTCATTATTCTACTTCAGGCAACATTTTTTGAATACCAAAATAAATGCGGGTTAATATGATACCCAGATACCTATGCTGTGTCTAAGTTGTAGTGACACATTGGTTGTTGGCTTTTTTCCCCAGAGCTTTCTCAGCACAAATATTTTATTTAAGATGCCTTACATCCTGCCTTACTGTGGTCAGCATCTGCTATGACAAGTGGATCATTCCTGTGATGTTATTCATTTTCAAGGTGCTCTAGTGGGGCTTTTGATGGCTATGAAAGATATGGGTCACTTACAAACAGAGCTGGGCAATAAGCGCTAGTAATAATCACTGTCATCAATAGAAATAATAGCCCATTTGTAGACTTCCACTTTCTGGATAGACTTGTGGTGTTTTCCAGTGCAAAAACAGCAAGGTAAGTACAGTGTAACTGTACAGCACAGTCAAACTGATGTGCCTGTAATGAACTACAGGATTAAACTAAAATCATAGATTTTATATTTTTGTGAGTTTATGCTCACAGGGTGGATGTTCCATGTCTGATTTAGTAGAATTACTCTTTAGGTAATGATCTGAGGTCTGTTACACAACCAGGGTCAGATATAGAGGTGAGAGAATAGAGAAATCCAGATGTTTGCTGGCATGTGTTTAAATACTGTGACATGCTGTGAATGGAAATGGTGGGAGTGATAGGAGTGATGGTGTGTGATCCATCACTGATGTGCTGAGCGTGCTAATGTCTGCTGTTCATACTGAAGCTAAAGTTGCTGTGAAACTAAACCGTTTAACTTGATGACCTAGCACTACTCACCAGACAGCTAAAATAGTCGTTTCTTTCCCCTATAGTTTAAAGCCACAATTAACATTCACTCAGAGGCTAAAATCAGCTTTTGAACTTAAAAACATAATGATTTGACATTTAATTGAACATTTAAGTCATAATAACTTCTTGGCCATATCGCTCAGCCCTACTTACACACATGACTGTAAATCTTCATTGCAGAAAGATCAGACCTGAGTGACATTGAGCAGTAAAACTAAGCATACACTTTGAACACAAATTGAGATCAATTCTCCCATTTCAGGTTATAGCGTGTTTGTGATTGGTGTGGCTGATGTGGACTTTGCTGAGCTCCAGAACATAGGAAGCAAGCCAAGTGAACGGCACATCTTCGTTGTGGATGATTTTGATGCCTTTGCCACAATACAAGAAAATCTGGTCACCTTCATCTGTGAGACTGCATCATCTAGTAAGTACAGATCTTACTGTCTGTTACAGATGCTTTTCAACTTCAGTGTTTAGTAATAATTTAACACAGTATCTAAAAAAATGTGTGTAATGACAATTACAACACTCTTGTCATGAAACAATGAAGATCAACCCAGTAAATTATCATTGTCATAGTTAATGCCATGTGTCAGACGTCATTCTCAATGCGAATGTGTCCCTTACTTTAATTATTAACAATGATACAGATGTTTCAGGTTTGTAGCTTTGACAGCGCAAGGCTTATACTTATCGCTGCTGTTGGAACACCTCTTTACCATCTCCAAGATGGTACAGTTACAGATGATGAAAAATATACTTTACTTAAGTTTTTTTCCTAGTAATATTGGTCATTTCTTTTGTTTCCTTAATCCGGGACTTCACATACAATATCAAGGGAAGCAGACATTTTCAAATGAGCTAAATAAAAATTTGAGGTTTTGTTCCAGAATCAGTGATAAACAGTGTTTAATATAAGGCAATACAGGTTTTCTATTTTTAGCTCAGTTTATATCATCCTCTCATCACATGCTCTGTCTTTTCACAGCTTGCCCATTGATTTACGTGAATGGCTTTACATCACCAGGTAACCATAATCAGGGGTTTGTCTTAATCAAGATTTTTTCTGGTGGTCTTTATTGGGCATTTATGTCTGTAATTCACCTATTCATGTATAGTCAACTTTTATGTATTCACCTATTCACATATGGGCGAATGTAAAATAGATCGATGACTTTTGTAAATTTTTAGCCTCATAGCTTCCATTAACTAGTTAAAGTTAACCTCATTACTAACTCTAGCTCTAATTATGGTCCTAACCCCAGTACTGTTAAGAACTGGCACACTGTTACCTCGTAGGTAGTTAATTAACACTTTGAACATGCTTATGTAATGTTTAGATCAGGGGTCTCAAAATCCAGCACAGTTTGGTGATTTCCCTGCTCAAACACATAACTGATAGTTACTGAACCCCTGGGCGCAGGGCCAGAGTTTGAGACCTTGAGACCTTTAAGGCCAGATAAAGTGAAACACTAACGTGTCTTCTCAGGTTTCAGAATGCTGGAGGCTTTCAATCTGACCGAAAGAACGTATGCTGCTACCAAGGGGGTGTCCATGGAACCAGGTTCCTTCAACAGCTACACAGCCTACAGGCTGCACAAAGATGCATTCCTCAGTCAGCCCTCAGTGTGAGTTCTCTGAACTACTCTGTTTTTGTTGCGTCTGCAGTTTCCCCTGCATGTAAATCAATAGTGAGCAGTCTTTTTCCAAGCTTACCCCACCATAGTTAATCAGCACATGTTTGGTGTCTGAAATTTTTGTACTGAAGCTACAGAGCTACAGGGCTAACACAGCCCTTACACCCTACCTCATACCATAGCTCATATTCCACCAGTTAGCAATGTGACACAATATACTAAGATTATCCCAAATTAGTTTTAAACAGCATTGTGTCCTAGGGGATTAGGACAGACTTAGTGTATAACATATTGGTATCTATAAAACTTATTTTTGACCAGGCGTTCATGCTAGTGCAGTATTTTCCAGCAGTTTCAGCTTCTTTACATCTTATTAGCTGGCCATGAAATGAATCAAATTATTAAATAATACCTGATATTACTGACAGGAAATGCCTTTTTGATGGATGAACTGAATTTGTTGGGAAAGTATGCACTTAGATTGTTGGAGCTAAGCTTCTTGGGTTTTGCTTCATTGCACGTAACATGTTATGTCTTGCCTGGCTTCTCCTACCCAGACAGTTAGACCCCACTGTCGCCTAAGCTGGGTCAGCAGATTTACAGCACGCTGTTAAGTCGATTGCTGTGGGCGATCCTGACAGGTCATGACATTTGTAAAAGAATATGACCTGCCCCAGAGCTCTGTTTTCCTGAAGACTGCAGTTTTGGGCCCCCGTTCAACCACATGTTCCAAAAAGCATAATAATCCACAGTTCTATGATCTTTTTACCATACACACTCCAGCATCAGTTATATCCAGGTACTTTGACATGCCAGGTTTGATTTCAAACCTCCTCTGGGAACTTGTGCAGAGAGTGCCATAAGCCTGATGTGAAAACAGGCTCCTAGCAGCTTAGGTCTTATCAGGTGTCAGCAGTAATTTATTAAGCTGCATTTTTAACTGTAGTTTTGGGTTCAACAGAGACATCCACCCTGATGGTCTGCCTGCAGCTTACACCATCATCCTAATGTTCCGACTTCTTCCCGACACACCAAAAGAGGCCTTCGATATCTGGCAAGTCTCAGACAAGAACCACAAACCTGAGGTTGGCGTCACCATTGACCGTAAGTCTGACCACAGTTCTTCAAATCAAGTAGTCCTGAGGAGCTGAGAAGTTTGGAGGCCATTAATCCCACAGAAATCTAGAGTTAAATGCTGGTATTACTGTATTTAAATGCCATTTATTACATAATTATGTAATTTATTACGCAGTATTTTCAATGGAATCTTCTACTTGTGGACAGAAACGAGGTATATTGAGATGTATATTAGAGTGTCTTTGCTCGGTTCAGTGTGTTACAAGTGAGATAAGTGACATAAAATGACAACATGCTTTTTGATATCAGTGGCGGTGAATGCACGTCCTGGCTAACAGGAAAAGATTAAAGAGCGTCCTTTCTTTTTTCGTTTCTTTATTTTTTCAGTCTTTCTCTTCTCTTTCTCCCTTTGATTTCGTCTGGCTGCCATCACAGTAAGTGGTACCTAATGGGCACCAGGTTTTAAGTCTGTAGTCCTTCTTCGTACAGGCTAAAGTCAGGTTTTAAGCCTGTAGGCCCTCTCAGTAAGGAGTCTTGGCTTCTTATGTTCCTGAGTGTATTGTTGTTTGTGGAGTAGGATTTCAGGGTTGTTTGACCGATAAGTGCTGTTGTCCTGGTTCTGGTTTGTGGAGCTTTGCGTGACACTGAGTCTAATAAGTAGTTGGAGACTTTTCTGACGCTCTCTCTCTCTCTCTCTCTCCCTCTCTCTTTGTCTGTCTGTCTGTCTCTGCAGCCTCCAGCCAGACTATAGCATTTTATAACAAGGACACACGGGGAGAAATCCAGAAGGCCACATTTGACAATCATCAAGTGAAGAAAATCTTCCATGGAAGCTTCCACAAGGTAAACACTTCTGGGTATTTTTTTATTTTAGAGGTCTATGCAGCCCTGTAATTGGGTTTGTAAAGTAATGCCTAGAAAGGTCAGGGTCTGGCCCATCAGTCAAAAGTCTTTTACAGTGCCTATCTGCGTTCATTAACTTGAGGATGTATCGAGTTTTGGAATAGCGAACATTCCAGATGTTCTGATTACAGGTGATCCAGAGTAATGTCTCTTCCTGAACAGATGGTGCTTTTAGCGCAAGCTCTGTTATCCCATGTGTTATTTTAAGAGTCATATGCTGTCACAAAGGGATTTTGGATCACACGTTTAGGCATTCTCAAAGTAGTCATGGAAAAAAATGATTTAATCTTACTGTATTTTCCAAATATATCAGTGTAGCGTAGCACCACATCCTGATTGCATTAAAAAAGTTAATGAAGAGATAATTAGTTAGGGGTTCTTTAGCCTAATGGAATGCCTAGCACACAAATGGCAGTGCTTGCTTTGATTGGACTGCATTGGTTTGTCCCACTTCTAGTAATATTACTCCAAAGGAAGCGTTAGAGTTTCCCTGATTTCCATTTATTGTCAAAACCTTTTCAGCCACTGTTGTAGCCGATATAGCGCTGAATTTGGTAAGGTAGTAGTTACAAATGGCACGGCTCCGTTTGGATTTGTTTTCGTAATGACTCGCATGACATAACCGCTCGGACAAGAACCATAAGCTCGAGGGGTGTTTAGTCACAATTCATAACTTCTGCGCATAAATGAATTTCAAGTTACAAGTATAACAATACAATGTCACTTACCAAAGACATGTCACTGAGTTCCAGACTTGTTTGTTGTATCGGCTTGAAGACTATTTGGAAAAGCATCAGCCACTGTCCACACTTTCAGTGACTCTTGGCTTCTGATATTTCCCAAAACCAATTATATTTATGGATCAGCGGAAATGCGTGATGCCTGAAGGGGGCAAAGAATTTATTGTTGTTTATCAGTAAAAGAATACAAATCAAAACCATACTTTTAAAGGGCAATGGGGTAGAAATCAGTGATCAAATTTGTTATTTGGCTTGTTCCTATGCTGACAGCGTCATTGGTTGATTTTTATAAATCAGTGGATTATATAAAATGTTGAATTGTATGAAGCACAGTGTTTTATGGAGTGTGCCTGGAGTGCATAAGACTCATTTTCAGTAAGTCTCTCCGTCTAATGAGTACCATGTATCCCTTGCAAAAGGTGGGGGATATTGGATGCTTCCTGAAGATGCTCTGGAAAAGAAACAAAAACTCTAAGTTGGATGTGAAGTCAAAGTCAAAAGAACAGCTGCTTTATAAAATCTACCAAACATAAAGCATTTCAGATCTTTGCGGTTTTAGTAATCCTCCAAAAACAATAAAAGAAATTATGAAGTTTAGTTGGAAATAAGAAAGCACTACGAACAAATTCAGTCTATTTAGTTTGGCCTTATGATTTTGGCTTTACCAAATTGAGCTGAGCATTGAGCTGAGAGCGTGATCACCCTAATACCGGATTTGTGAACCCCAATGGACTCTGTTGTATAGATTGTGGGATGATAATTTCACATCTTTAATTTAATCACAATAGCTTTTCTAAAATCAGTTAGTGTCATTGCATCTTACATAACTGCATGTCCTTAAAGGCGGTCAGAGGGCAGTGTAAAAATATTCAGTGCCCAACATATTTGCAAAGTATGCAGATATTCACAGACTTGCTACTAGGTTAAGATTTTAAGTAACAAGGGAAAGTGCTGCACGCTGGGGCTTTAATGTTCTGCCAACACAGAAAGCCTCTAGGAGGCAGTTAATCTTTCTGAAATGAAAAGTGCGTCACGCTGTGTGTCCACATCCAGAATAGTCAGCAGGACTGGATGACAGTTATTTATAACAGCTTCTCCAGGGAATAATGATGAGAACTAGCGAGGTCTCTCACTTTCACAAGAATCTATATGTGTGTCTGGGGAGGCTCTTAAAAACGCAGTGAAGTTGTTCCTTGGCGTCAGGCATGGAAAATGTTGCCACGTTAGCCATTAAACAATTACGTCGGAAATGCAGAGAGAAATGCCAGGCAAAGGAGGAGGTGAGGTTTTGTGCGGTCTCTCTTGCCCTGTCCGTCTCCCCCACCGCTCCTCCACCTCCACGTCTGACTTTATGTCTGGATTGCCTCCTGGCTCTGTCTAAGGCTTTATGATGGACCTACAAATTCTTGGGCTTACTCAGAGGCTGCTGTAGCTGCTTTTGTGGCTCCTCATTTGCGAGTGTCCACCTGCGACTTCCAACCAGGAAACTCCTCATTAACCAGTCCAGCCACCTAAAATCCAAGGCCTTGTTTAATAGAGTTAGCTGGAAAGTTTGCAGAAAAATTACATTTCCACAGATTTTACTTTTATCCAAGTGTAATATATTAGCCAAAACATATTTAGTGTCTTACAATACAGTTTTGCGCTGGGCTAAAGTGACCTCTGTATCCCGAACTTTTGCTTCTTTCAGGGCTGAGGTGTTACATAACTTCAGACAGGCAGTAATGCAGACTGTTGTCTGTAAAAAAGGACAGAAGTAGTGACATAATTCAAGCTTTAATAGTTTTCAGCCATATGGCATAGCTCTGTCCGTTTTATGGAATACAATATGTTGTGACAAAAACCACATAAGCAAGTCTGTTGGAGATTATGTAACAAGTGAACATGGTTTGAAGCAAGTTTGTGCAGATATAGGCAAACCTTTTCCACGGTGCTAATTTGCTAGATTGGCCTTTAGCTGTAATTCAACTAAAGAAACAAACATTGGACACCAGACATGTCTTGGCTGATTGGCTCCATTTGGGGTGGGAAGAATATGGTTCTTTGCAAAACAAGCATTATAGCACATCTGAGCACTCAGGGCGGGCAGAGAATAAATGACGGCACCTGATGAAATGAAATTGAGTAGTGCATCCTTTTCACTCACGGTTTTCCTCGGGAGTTGGGAATGCTAAAACTGTCTATCATGCTTCAGATCTCTCCTCTCTGGAGAAGAACCATCCATCAGTGCAAACGTTTTAGAGACATAAATGACCCGAGTATACGGCGACTATTAGCTTCAGTGTTTCACTGTTACTTATGAAGTCTTTCTCTGCGCTAGTAAACCATTTAAATGCTGCCAGTGTGTGCTGCATAAACAAACATGATTTAGATGGTTTAGCCCTGGCCTATGCATTCACTCCCTTTTTTGATGAATGCTCTCTGGCTTGCTGTATTAAAGTATTTGGTGAGTTTTAGAGCAGTTTTTTAAACCAAGCTTTGATTTATTGTTTGTTTGTCTCCCGGAGCAGCCAGAAGAGCACACTCAGCGGCTCTTTCGGACATGTTAATAGCAAAGAAACCGAAGAGCTTTAAGATGAGTGGAACAGATATCCGTCAGCAGTTGGATTCTTCAATTCTCCGGAAGCCTCCTTGGCAGACTAAACCTGAATCTGCTATGTCTAATCCATCTATGGTTGGAACATTACTTGGGTATCTGTGTGCCCATATTTTCGCTGTTAAATCTGACCACATTCATTTATCAATCGAGATTTGCAAACAGGCCTACAGCAGCGAACTGCTGTCCTGTGCCTTGAGACCCAGTGCACTGTAACCCAGCTCATGACAGACTCCTTAATGATCTGATTACTTTGTTCAGGTGTGTAGAAGTCAAGATTCAACCGTTTACAGAGAAACAAGCAGTTGGAATTAAATTCTTACTCTGCACTAGCTCTGTTCTTATTTCTATGGAGTAGTTGCTGGCTGGAGGTTAGAGAACCAGGCTTGTAACCAGAGTGTTGCCGGTTCGATTCCCTGAAATGACAATAATAACTGAGGTGCCCTTGAGCTTGGCATCTAACCCCCAACTGCTCCCCGGGTGCTGTGGATAGGGCTGCCCCCGATCTGGGCAAGTGTGCTCACTGCCCCTTGGTGTGTGCGTGTATGCGGGTGTTTCACTTCAAAGATGCAAAGGACAAATTCGTCTGTGTGCAAATGCAGGTGCAAACCCTAAACTCTCTGAGAATGATTGACCTCAACTAAATTATGTACTAAATAATAAAGAAAAGACTGGAGGGAAGAAAAATAGATATGTATATAAATTTGGAAAATGTATAATATATACTATATACGTCTGAAAGGTACAGGAGAACATTCGTACAGTATGCAGTATTACTGCAAATAAGTGACAGTACGGTAAAGTAGCAGCCAAATATAGATTTAGGTGTCCTTATTAAGTATACATGTATGATACACACAGAGTACATAATGCAATATGAACAAAATAATACTGGTTTGTATATAGAAGTGATACAGGTCAAGTTCTATATTAGACAATACCCAATAAAGGCACAGCATAGGAATGCAGAGGTAACAGCAGTCAGTGTCTGTGCTTCAAACAGCTGCTTGATGTGAAAGAAATGTAGTAAAGCCACAGTGACCAGTCAACTGTTAAAGTTTTACTCAGGTATGATATAGGAAAACCAAGTTTCAACAATGTCTGAGAAAGAGAAGATGGCACCATGTGTCCCTTCTGTTTCTAATTATCCTAGTGTGTCATGTTTCCAATTAGTGTGCTATTACTTTCCTCTCAGCTTGTCTACTATTCACACACATGGTGAATCTTCCAGTTTCGTGATTCTAGAGGAATATCTAGAGAGTGCTGTGTGACGTATTCGAACAGACTGACTGATGCTTATGAAGATTATGCCAACAACAGCAAATTCACAGACAATGACAACACCCAGAAAGCTAGGGGATGGCAACACGGCTATGATGTAGTGGTAATTATCAGAGCGTGACTGACAGTGGAAAAGTTATGACAGTATATGAAACGCGAATGAAAACAATGATTTGTCAATGAGTGCATTTACATGTATTTAGAAAACTGCAGAAAACCAGATTTATTCGATAATGCATTCAACATGTTTACACGCACTTCGGTAATCAGATCATGGGAAACTCCGGGTCTATATGAGTAATTCGATTTCTACTTTACAACCAGCCAATAATATAAACATAAAGTAAAACCCAAACATTATACTGTACACTTTTTTAAACAATGAGTCACTTTACCTGAAAATATAAACCTACATCCTCTACAAGATGAATGATGTTGAAATTCAATCCTTCATTTCAACAAGCACGTAGTCGGTCTTAGTGTCGGTTCGAAAGTGGTTTGTTGTCAAAAACTTTGTTTAAAAACTACTTTTGGCATCAAGTTCTGTTTTTGCACATGTGCAGACCGAGGAATCAGAAAGAAACTGGAGTATGAGTGTACGTATGCTAAAATCCAGCTTTCTTTATCAGTTTTATTGATAAAGAGAGGAATCTCTTTGTTTTAGTAATCTTTTCTTTAAATTTAAACTGCAGAAATCTGATTTTGACCAATTATTAAGCGCATGTAAACACACTGAATGTAGTTTGACCTCTAATTAAACAACATAGTACAGCCATATGTTCCTTATAAAATTGATGCTTGCAACACATCCAAACAAAGTTAGATCAGGACCAATGTAAATGTTTGAATAACATCTTAAACGGGTAATACAGTCAAGCCCTTTTAATTCTGAGGAGGGGTGAAGCTGCTACTTTGCATCAATGCTCTGCCAGTTTAAGGACATCGTTCTTCAGCAAGCGATAGCAAGCATTTCATGTATTTCACTGCTGTGGTGCACAATGTAATTGAAAGATTCAAGGAATCAGGAGAAATCTCTGTATAAATGGCAAAGCCATAAAGCTCAACTGAATTCCTGTAACCACTGATCTGGGAAAGTATTCCCAACCATTTGGACCTGGGAATTCTTTGACAAACCATTGACACCATTCCAGAAGATCAGCCAATTTCTCTGGGCTCGAGCTCATCTGAAATGGGCTGGTGCAAAGTGGAAATGTTTATTATGGTCTGACAAGTCAACCTTTCAGTTTATGGAAATAATCAGCCTTCCCCAGGCTAAAGAGGAAAGGGAATATACTCGCCCAGACTGGAACTAGCATGAAGGGCAAAAATTAGAGCCTGTACAGCCAAAAACTAGAGCCTGGGAGTATTAGTGCCCATAGCATGGGTAACTTGCACTTGCATCTGTAAAAACATCATTAACGATGAAATATGTTTTGACAAATTCTGGCTTCTAGATCATGCTTTTTTCAAGGATGTCGATGCTTGTTTCAACATGGCAACCCCAAGCCACATATTGCACAATTTATTGCAGCATGTCACCCACGTCGAATTTGGAATGACCGTATATTTACAGAAAAGCAAACAAATATAAAATATTGTTTGAAACAGGTCTATCAGCATTTATTAGTCACTGCTTTCTGCTTTCATTAGAATTATATATACAGTCAGAACATTTTGGAAATGACATTTGTACAGTGTCATTCATCAGAAGAAAAGCAGTTTGTGTTTACTGTAAGCCTGAACAATAGCAAACAGTTGTTTGTTAATCCTTGTTGCAGTACTTGCCTTTGCAGTGCAGATGTTGCAGGAGGCTGCAAGATGCAAAGTAGCCCCCCAAACCCGTCACATTGTCTTTGAATCATGCTGGCAAAAAACCTGAATGACTACAAATATTACAGATGACTTTTGCTTTGAAGCGTTTGCCGTTGCAAAGTGTAGCAATATGGTATTTCGTCCAAGTAAATAACCTCAGAAGATACTGTCAGAGAGATAGATGTTTTCCGGTCCAGTGTGCAGCCTAGGTGCTGAATGCAGTCCAAATGACAAACTACTTGAGAACAGATTTGGAACTGCTTCCTGGATGATGTCATGCTCCATTTGTCACGTTGGCTTTAGGTGGAAATGAAGCAGAGCTAAACGAGAAAGTTCTGAGCGTCTGCTGAGTAAGGTTTCTCACAGACTCGTTGACTCTCACTCAGAGACAGTGGGCTCGTCTAATCTCTTCCTTCCAGTCACTCAGTGCTCAATGTCTTCACCTCATTTAGCCCTTGTTCCTAAACGATGAGTCTCAGTTATTGCCCGCAGACTGTCTGAAATCCACTGCAATCACAGTCCAAACAGTGGTCACTTCAGCTCAGCCATCCACATCCAGGGATGTTGACCAGAACGCTCCACCCATACAGAGTCATCATGCTGTTTCAATGAGAGGCAGCTGCCAGCAAGTGAACACTGCTGCTGTTCTGCTGTTCAGATTCAAAATGAATGGATAGTGGACTAGCCTAGAAGGAGAATGAGTACTGGGAACTGCCATAGTTTGGTTTATGCTGATCGTGTGGAACGTAGTTCTGGCCTCCAAGTCTTTAAAGGAGTGGCTCATCAGATAATAAAATTTACTAGTCAGAAAAATCGAGATTTCTGGTTTAGCCTCGCACAAGATAAGTGGCTAATGTAGTAAGATGTAATGAAGGCGTTGTTCATCAATTAACAAAGCAAAGTTCATGGCCACTAAAGTAAAAAACAATAGAGGACTTTGCAGAGACAATGCTAGACTTTTTAGAACACTCAGCTGTGGTACAGTTTGATGCACAATGCAGGTGGCTGGTGCGCAGTCTTCTGTTAGTCATGCTGTTCTGGTCTGGAGCACATATACAGAAGATGAGGTCAGTGCTCAGTTAAAGCAAAGCTTTGGTGTCAAAGCCATTTTGGAATCTTAAGGTGTTCTGAGGTTCACCCCAATTCTTGTGAAGAAATACTGCTGGGGTAACAGAGCGCATGCAGTCCCATTCATCAAAACAATGTGATAGCAACAAAACACCTGGCTCAGTAAATGCATAAGAATACCCATTGCTAATAGAATACCCAACTGCTAATTTCTGTCTCCAGTTTCAGTGCCGACAATGACTTTACAGCTTTCTATCTGATGTGAATTCCTGTCGGGTTCTTTTTACGGAACTAATCCCCTTTGCACGATTTTGGTCTTGTATTAAGTTGTGTATGGATCGGCGCCTTAGTGCACCTACAATCAGTTTCCAAATAAGTGTCAAATGATAAGGTTTTTGAGTTAAGCAAGACACCATGGAGGATTATCTAAGAATCAGGATGCGAGACAGACGCTACTACTCTTTACTAACGCGACCCGTTTCACAATCCTGTTTGTTTCCAGCTCCACATCCTTGTTTCCTCCAAGAGTGTCAAACTGAACGTAGACTGCAAGGAGGTGGCTGAGAAGGAGATTAAGGAAGCTGGGAATACATCTGCAGATGGCTATCAAGTGCTAGGCAAAATGTCCAAATCCATTGGCTCTAAAGGAGCCTCAGCAACAGTAAGTACAACCCTGGACATCTTTATTCTCTTTGTTCTGCTTGAAAGTCTTTTTTGTGTGGCAGTTTCAGAAGTTTTCGATATTACGCTCAGAGCACCTAATTGACAGATGGAATTGGACGCTTTGTCTGTGTCGATTCACTTTATCTGATGTTTTTCGTTTTTTGCGGTGTTCATTTTTGCTAACTTTGTAATGCAACGCTTCCATCAAAGACCCACTCAGCAACCTCTTTCATTTTGTGGTGCACAGTTCCAGATCCAGATGTTCGATATTGTTTGCAACCTGGGCTGGACAAGCCGGGACAGATGTTGCGACCTCCCTTCAATGGTAAGAGGCACCTAGAAAAAAATATTTCTGTACAGCTGTTTATCTCCGCCTAAAGCACCTTATCTGCACCTCCGTGCAAAGCTGTGGGTGGTCTTTCTCTAGCTGCACTGCTGTCCGTGTGTATGACGTGAGTGTGATTTTGTGTTAACATCCTGTTTTTAACCCTTGCTTTGTCGGCTGGACCCCGCTGAGCTAGCGCGGCGGACATGTGCACAACAATGACTAATCTTTACTGAAGGACATGCTGACATAATCAGTACATGTGTAGAAGAATGAAACAAGCACATCTGCTATTGTACAGTTTGACCCAGTCAGCCCTTATTGTGTTACTTCTTTTCTTTCTTTTCTATATAAAGATATGTAATCTTTTTTAATGTGAATATTTGGTGTACTTTTATGTTGTGCACATTTGCGTGCAACACAGTGGATGAAATGCTTTGAATATTCATCTCTGCAGAAAGAACGTAAAGGTCACCATGCAGGATGTGCATCTATTAAAGGCCAGCTGTGCTTTTCCATTTTTTCTAAGCTCTTAGGGCACAATTTGGAAATCCTAGCTTTTGAAGGAGCAAGACACTTTTGGTTACGATTAAGACTTTCTGACAGTTAAAGGACAAAAACAGTGTTTAAACCATCCAGCTGCAGCTTCAAACAGCCCATAGTCGACGAACGTGTCTCTGATTTGCTGTTTTTCCATTCTTCTCTCCTGATTTGCTGTGTGATGAACCTCAGTGGTGTAGCCTAGTTCCTCATTACACTGAGGAAACTGCGAAAGTGCTCTCATGACAGCCTAAAAAAGGACTGCTTCTAGTAACACCACATGAATAACCCACCAGTGCCATCCTGTCAGAAGGCTGTCAGCAAAAACTGCTTGCACATTGGAAGGTTTGTGCTTAATCCAGTCCACCTGCCCTGTAGGCGTTGTGGCTGTCATCAATAACAAGCTTTGTTCTGAAAGAAAAAAAACAAATGTCATTTTTGCGCAGTTTCCCATGTCTACATCAAATCCCTTCACTGCCTTCGGATCTTTCTCTCTCTCTTCATTGCAGGATCGACACACAATTGTTTTTCTGTGGCAATGAGTAATGCCACTGTTGATTTTCATTCCCATTATAAATTCAGTCAACTCAGTGTTGTGTTATCACCTGGTTTAGCTCTAAGCCACATTTCTTTTACACATTCTTCTTTGCCTTTAAAAGGCAATCTTAATCTTTTGGCAGACATTTTGAAACTCGGTAGCCAGTATCCTAAAGGACTGAATGTCCGTGGTCCACATCATTTGTTTTCCTTCCATCTGGGATAGGCAAACAGACGGGATGGCTTTACCCTAACTGTATGTTTTATTGAACACTTCCAGAATATGAGAAGGCGTTATGTTATTAGTAGCACAGAGGACATCAGACACTTGACCCTAAAGTGTTAGCAGTGGGAGTTTGGCGTTTAAGTGCTTTGCCTCCTGCAAGGAATGTGCTCTGCTCCCCAAAGTAGAGAAGAGTCACTCCAGGGTTTATGGGTGTGGACAAGATTTCCCCTTGAGGCTATAGAGTCCCACTCTCTTATCCAAGTGACCCCTCAGTTATCTTTACTAACCTCTCCCACTTTTCATCTTCCAGAGAGATGAGGCCAAGTGTCCTGCTCTTCCCAATGCCTGCACATGCACCTCAGAAAGCTCAGGACCTCCTGGACCAATGGGACCTGTGGTAAGAGAACTATGTGATCCTCATTGGGGCAGCATATTGTTTAGTGGCTATGATGAATCATGTGGTCACTAATATGAGACTATGATGTGTTTTATGTAGTGAAGAGAGTGAGGAATGCAACTGTGAACCTTCCTCTTACGATTTAAGAATGTAAAGATCTAGATAAGCCATACTGACATGTAGACCGTACATAGATTTAAGGAAACAAGTTGTAATCAACTAGACGAGCTGTCCATTAGATGCATACCATTTCCCAAAGTACTGTAATTTCACGAATGTTTTAGATGAAACAAGTCAGTTCATTCATGGTCACAGACAGTTTAAGTGGAGTGTGTAGACAGGTGATTATTAGTTGTTTGAGCACATAGCAGGGGTTTTCTCACTGTGATTTGTCCAAACACTTTCCTTTCCAGGGTGCACCTGGTAGCAAGGGACTTCGAGGTGAAAGAGGAGAGACCGGCCCAGCTGTAAGTACTGTGTCCCCTTGATCTCTCAGTATAGTTTTCCAACCTGAGTAACATGTCCTTCCTCATTGTTTAGTGAGGTGCTATGGGTGTTGCTAATTTTAATTCAACCGGATTACTGAGTTTTGATAGCAGAGGAGCTCAAATCTATGTAATGTATGACAATTCAGGGCCCCTAAAGACAACAGGAACATAAAAGGTATTTTGCTCCACAACCTTTTCTAGGACCTTCCATTTTTTCCTGCCAAAGACGATGAGCCCTATTGCGGAACCTACTATGGACGAAATGGCTTAACTCTTTCTTGTGTTTCTTTAGGGTCCAGTTGGGCCTCGTGGCGATTTGGGACCACCAGGACCAATGGGTCTTCCCGGACCTCAGGGGCCCAGTGGACTTTCCATTCCAGGAGAGGCTGTAAGTCCCCCACTTCGCTCTTCCTGCGTAATATCTCCTTCCCAATCCGCCGTCTCTGTGCTCCGCCAGTTCTCAGTAGCCAGCCGTAAATCTTGGAGCGCTTCTGTGCACAGAATAGGGATTATTCCAACTATTTATTTTCCCAGAAACTGTAGTTGCACAGTAATTATGGCAGCAGGTTCAGCATCCTGCATTCTTCCATGTCTGTGGACGTTTGCAGTCGATATCAGAGGACTTAGAAAGTGTCTAATCCTAAACTCAGCTGCATAAATTCACTCCCTCCTTTCAGCTGCTTCCGCTCGTTTTTCTGTCCTTTTTTAGTCAGCATGAAGCAAAGAGTTTGCTCAAAAATCCACTCTCACAAATCCTGCCCTGCTGAACTGATTGATGTGTTGGATTTCCAACAGCATGACAGTACACATCCTCCTTCACTCACTTAAATGAAGACTTGCATTAGTTTGTTTTTACTATGAGCTTTTCTTCTTCTTCTTTTTTCCACAGGGCCGTCCAGGACCGAAAGGCGATCCCGGCGATGCTGGACTACCTGGGCAGAAAGTGAGTGCTCTTTTGGCTCAAAGAGCTTTTTTGCGGCTTGCAGAGGAGAACGCGGATATAATTCTTATTGTACAGAGCCATGCTACTACTCTGGACAGGTTCCATATGGCAAAGCTTAGAACGTATCTGCATGGGGGAGGCTAGAAGGAAGGCAGGAGTGAACAATAGGCTTAGATCATGCTCTAACATTTCTTCCGAGTCGAAATGCAGAATAACTGAGCCCTGTATTAATTGTTGTAATGTGTCTGGCTGTGTGCTGTCCTGCAGCTTTTTGTTGAGTTGTTTTTATTTAGAACATGTGTGGGCCCAGGGAATGAAATAATGACATTGATGGCGGCTCACTGCCATGCAGATAAGTGGATATTTAGTGAGGCTAAGCGCCAGGTACTCAGAGATAACTGTGTGTAAATTCCTCAGGGGATTACAGAATCTGGCTGCAGGCTAGGTGTGCTTTTGCCATTAGCTCCAGTGTGCATTTCGATGTTACTTCACTTGAGAACGATGCATGATGGTTGTATGAACTATGACTATGACTATTATATTCCAGACAAGAAATGTCATGAAACAAGCAAATGGTCTCTCCACCTCCCGCCCCCACACCCGGCTTACCGACCCTTGTGGTTACGTGACTGGATAGATTATTATAGATTAGCAACCGGACTAATAAAAACCAAAGAAAGCCAAAACATTTGTCAAAAGTAGCAAACCAAAAGTCAGTTTTCTGGAAGAGACTAGTGAGACACCAGGGTCAGACTGAACTGAGTCAGATGAAACAGTTCTCTCTAACACTCTTAGAGGGTCACTGTTTCAGTACAACTGTCTACATTTCGTAGCAGGAGATGAAATTGTTTGTGATGTTGGAGCCATGATTTTGAAATCACAGCCTTAATGACCAGCATTGGGCATCGCTTTGCAGGTGAGCAGAAGCTTTCTGGAGCAGATGCTACAGCAACATGCATTTAATGACTTGCAGAGTTTGCAGTCCAGGTTTATAATGGCCAGTAAAAAGGATCTGGAATATATTATGTTGCCTGTAAATCTTATGCCAAGGCATCAAAGGCGAGACTGGATTGATGAGGGAAGGGTAAAAAGTAAAGGGGGGTTTGGGAGCAAGCTGCTGAGGCCTTTAAAAGCTAATCAGAAATAAAGATTTACTGTCTTAAGCACGGAAGGAAATAAATCCTGTGTAACAAACTGGTTTGAGTTGCTTGGTCAAAGATAGGTGAGCTATGTTAATGCTGTCAGGGCTCCAATGTCCGGCAGCTCTAAGCCTGTCTTATCTGTCTCTCATTCATTCTATCTCTCTCACTCTTTCTCTCAGGGTCCACCTGGCTCACCTGGTGCTGTTGGCCCTATAGGAGTTGCTGGAGTCAGGGTAAGTGAGTTCAGCCGCTGTGTACACTGTATTACAGCACATCAGCAGATCAGCCTTTAGTAAAGAAATCTGGATCTGATTGTGTGTCTGTACTCACTGCAGGGACCTCCAGGGAAGGAAGGACCGGCTGGACCCAGAGGACCACCAGGACCAATGGTGTGTTCACATATATGCAAAATCAGGATCAGGTTTTTTAGGCCAAGTAATCAACCTATCTTTTGTTGCACTTTGTTCCTGTATTGAGAAGAGGTCTAAGCATTGTAATGCTTGTGGTGAGGCTCAGGTTAATACTCTACAGCAGGCCAGCACTGATATACATACTAAATAAAAGAGATATATTAAATAAATACAAAATACACAAATCTACATAAAATACAGAATATACAGAGACAGGGAGTTCTGTGTAGGTATTCTCTGATATGTACAATATGTTACAGAAGGAAGTGTCAGAGTGCAACAGTGTTGGTGAAAAACTGCGCCAAATAATATAAATAATTTTTATAATTGGTCTAAATCTGTCGAGTTTATAATATATTAGTTCCCTTCCTATTGCTCGTTTGTGCTGGATTAAATTTGGAATTTACAGAAATGACATGAAATGGATTTTGGAATGAAACTGAATTACAAGCAACTTTATATATTTTTTTTATTAATCATTTTTTGTTTAGGGGCCCCCTGGATCTCCTGGAATGCAAGGACCTGCTGGACAGCCTGGAAAGCCTGGTGATAACGGTGTTCCTGTAAGTACGAAAAGGACATCCTTCAAAGTTATCAGTTTCAAAAATAGAGCACCAGTTATACGTACACAGATGATTACTGAGCTGGATATTATCTTTTGCTTGCAAAACATTGCTTTGACGTGCAGCGCTGTGGCATGCAGTGATGAAATCAGTCACATTCCAGCACAGCATGACATTATGCTGTCAAAAGCCAATGTGAAATACAACAGCCTATTTAGCCTTGTTCACCCCAAAGACAGACAGCAGGCATAATATAGATATTTCATGAACTCACTCACTAAGTTTCAAACAGTGGCCCCTTGAGCGCATGCTGTTCTTGATAAGTGAATGGATAGTTTGTTGATGAAATGAATGGTGTGGTTGGGGACATAAATATAGCCAAGGAGAGACAGTATGCTTAGGGGGGGATTTAAGGGTTAGCAGGGTTTGTGGGTTCTTATGTGGTGGCGAGTATGTAAAGCTGCGAATATGTTTTTCATTAACCCAGGGATCCTCTGGGCTAAAGGGAGACAAAGGCGAAAGAGTAAGTGATGGCTTAATGCTTGCTCTCATTTTGTTTTAATTGCACAAGAGTTTTTGGTGTTTTAAGAAGAGCCAAATTGATTTCTTGTGTTATTTCTCTCAGGGTGACCTTGCCTCTCAGGGCATGATGCGTTCCATCGCTAGACAAGTCTGCGAACAGCTAGTTAACAGTAAGTGTTATTGATTTTGCTGAATGCTTTTCTGCGTCATCCGGCACTACCACAAAGCCATGCGTTAATTAAAATTTCCCAATCACTTTTTCACTCACACTCTTCGATGTGCTGTAGTAACTACTGTTCATGTGTGGCTGCTGTGCTCCTTTAAGGTCAGATGGGTCGATTCAGCGACATGCTGAACCATATCCCCAACGAAGTGCGCAGCAACAGTCCTGGACCTGCAGGCCCTCCAGGCCCACCTGGTTCTCAGGGTCCTCGTGGAGAGCCCGGACGGATAGGCCGAAACGGCTTCCCAGGAACCCCAGGATTACCTGGCCGACAGGGAGAGACAGGTGGGTCTTTCTTTCGTTTTTCATATAGCAGCCACTAATGTTAGATATGAATGAAAGACCAATCTCACTATACTGTAGATGTCACATCGTGTGGGCTATTTGAAACACTGACCTTTTAGTTCTTTATATGAGCATGCATAAAAATAAAGATAATGAACTAACACTGAAACCCAGTTAGACATCATCATAACATGCAGTGTGATAGGGGCTATTCAGACAGCTGTAGGTTAGCATGGGCAGCATTGGTTTAAAGCCACCTGATGGCTACTGCTGTTATGTTCTTAGTTTTAAATTAACTCCTATAGATTTTAATGAAGACCCACGGCCTTGCCTGTGTTTCAACTGAACCTCAGGGTTGCTATATGGCCAGTGACCATACAGTTGGTTTATGGAGGTAATTTGGGTCAAATGCATTACTTTAACAGCTTGAAGAAAATCCAAATGATGAAGTATGATCATTATATAGTATTATATAACAATACTTAGTCTGATGAATAATTCTGCAAGTTTTTAGTAACATTGCTGCCACTACTACAGACAGAAGCTGCAGGCATTTCATAGGAGCTTCTTCTGCCCACTTATTCAGCAGCTGGGGCCTGTACAGCCCTGGCCAGTCCATGTTTAGATTTCATTACATTTAGTGTAATGACGAATACACGAAGCATCAGAAATGCAGGTCCTAAATGTGTCAGCTAGGGTGCTGCGTTAGCTTTCTTGAAACATCCATCAAAATTGGTGAACCCATTTCAACGTTTACCTTTTGCTGATTCTGATGTGGAGGAACGTTATCCAATTTAAACATGGATGGACAGGCACAAGCAGAGGACAGATGAAAATCCAAGATGGAGAAGAGGCTACACTGTACTCGGACACTGTGTACTATTTTTCTGTCCTATAGGACATTTCTTGCTTCTGGTCCAAATGTTTTCTTTGCCACTGGATTTCAAATGTAGTGTGTAGGCACCATAAACGGTCCATAACATCCTTAGGTGCACAACCCCAGCAACAGCATAATAGTGAATTCATACTTCACCTTTGGGGGTTTCCTTTTATGCCTGTTGCATAAACGTGCACTTCTTTTATTCAGGCTCACCTGGAGAGAAGGGTGAGAGAGGAACTCCTGGAGTTGGAGAGAGAGGACAGAGAGGCATCCCTGGACCACCTGGTATGACTTATCATTTTCTCTCCCACAGGCACGCACAGACACACTAGACACGTGCCTGATTTGTTCGCATCACTTCAAATAGCTGTCAGCAAAGTCTTTCCAGTTTTTGTGTTTTTTCCCTCCTTTTATAATGTAAACCGACACAAAGTAAAAGCACTGGGTCAATAGCAGGAGCGTGTTTTTGTTGGGCCTGCTGAATCTGTTTTTCTGGGCTTTTTGAAACGGTGCAGTTCTCAATTTCTTTTAGTCCAGCCAGATTTATTTTACATCCCAAAGGTATGACCCTGAGTGTGCTTTTACAGTTACATAATAATAACTAAAAAAAAAGGGCATAACTCTTTTCCCCCTTCCAGGTTGAAACCTCTTTCTCTCGCTCTCTGTGCTGTTGACTTACTAAGCAGCTTCCTCAGCCCTGGCCAAGTCTTGCAGTAGATTTTAACAGCAATGACAATAGAGTTTTCTCAGTTTTGCTTTCCTCTGTATCCTTCAGGCCCTCCAGGGGAGTCCAGAACAGGACCCCCAGGCTCTACCGGAGCTCAAGGTTCTCGCGGCCCTCCTGGTCGTAACGGTGTCCCAGGAGCCAGAGGCCCACCTGGCCCACCAGGATACTGCGACTCCTCTCAGTGTGTGGGTATCCCCTACAACGGGCAGGGATACAGAGGTATGTACACTTTCACATAGATGTGCCTGTTGCATGACATAAAAACACTGCTAATAACATTGAAGGCATGTATTAGCATAGTGCATGCATAGCTAGCTACCTGATAGTTACAGGAGTGATTTCCTGTAGACGGCATTAATACAGAATGTTTTTTAGCATGTTAATTTTTTAACATAGTAAACATCAGCCACCAGGTATACACTGGGAAACATTATATTTTGACAGATGAAAGCATCTTAAATGTGGGCAATATGTGTAAAAGTTTGAGTTCCAAGTTTGCTTAGAATATTAAACTTGTATACGAGCAAATGAACGTACCTCACTGGCAGATAGGTTTAATTCCTTCAGAATATTTCACTTGATACAAATACCTAATTAAAGCTCAGTCTTCCAATATTCCTACAGCAGTCTTATACGGAGAAATACTAGATATATTGCCTACATACTGCCAAAATATAATTTCTGCAGTGTATCAGAGCCTGTTGATGTAGATCGTTAGTAATATCTAACACCCTCTTTGACCTGTTTCAGGTTCATAAGCATTCTAAAGCGCCTGTGCTGCTTTTCACGCTGAAATCGTGAGAAAGGCCTGATTCTGAGCTTTGTGCTCGCACATGTTGATGTGTTCTATGAGGATAACCACCAAGGAAATGATTAACGAACGCTATCAAAAACAATATAAACACCAAACGACAAAGAAAAATAAACAAATAGCGGACCGGTACTAACAACAGTGCACAGCACCTTAAACCGCCAAAGCAACGGGTGATGGCAACAACATAGTGGCCTGTTTGCATCTTGAAGCCAAACAGCAAACAGGCTGGTGGAGGAGCATGACGCAAAACGCAAACAACAACAACAGCAACAACAACAACAACACTTACTAACCACGAGGATTTGTAGCCAAGATGACAGTCATTTAACCTGTTAACTCTTAAGGTTTTTTTTTTATCTGTAAATAAACTAATTGTGCCTTGTACATGAACCCAAATCCACTAAAATTAGTTTTTAACATCGTGAGCTTGTGCATTGTATCCTGCTGTTTGCTGAATGCCAACATGATTGCCTCTTTTTTATACTATATGCCTTCAGTGATGTACCCTCAGATTTTGCTCAGGGGTGATTTGAAGTATGTGCCTTTTTGTACAAGTGATTCTGGAGGTTCGTTTAAAGAAAAATCACTCCATCCGCACACTAGCTAGCACCGATGTACTTTTAGGAGAGATCCTGTTCTCATCAGTCATGGCTCAAATTAGTCTTAAAGCCAGCTGTAGCTCAGCTGTGTATATTAGGAATCACTGCCTTGTTGGAGCTGGATTAGTTTTACCAGAGAGGGACTGACATGACGTCATCTGTGATTTTAAAGGAGCAATTTGTGAGATGCTGCAACCCCAAAACAATGGGAGGCAACATATCGCACATAAAGTGCCCAGTCTCTCCTTCTCCCTCCTCACTTTTTACCAGTCTAAAAGAATTCAGCATCAAGCTTCATCCTTTTGAGTCCCCAGCGGTAGTATGCAGCATCAGTGTGACTCTTATTTTGCTTCTATCTATTCACTTTCTTTGTTGTGGTTCCTAAACACTTTCGCTTTTCAATAATACATTTACATTTATGGCATTTAGCTGATGCTCTTATCCAGAGTGACTTACAAGGTTAATCATATTACAGGTAGGCCAGTGTAGTGTTAGGAGTACCACACTGGAATTCAGTGAGCGCTTTAGAACGACACATTCTTTCACAAATTTTTATAAAGCTAGACTGCATGGTTAGGTGCTTAATTACCTGTGCCAGTGGGGCTGAGTGAAGCACCTGAGCAATGATTAAGAGGTGTGTCCTGATACTTTCGTCCACATAGTGTATCTCTGCAACTGTAAAACTCTTCGTATTCTGTTAATAAGTGTAGTTAATTATGAAATGTTTCAAATTTAGCATATTGCTCCTTTAATTCAGTGTGAAACTGCAACTTGTTTAGTTGTAATTTCCTTCATGTAATTGGCTAAACCCCAAGGCTCATTCAAATGCACCAAGAATAATGGACCCTGCTTATAAACAGGGCCTTGCAGAATGTTTTTATCGTCACTGAGCACGCCCTGTGATGTAAACATCCAGCCTCTGACTTTATCATGAACCAGTTGGCCAGTTAAATCCCAACAACTTTTAATACACACCCTCTTCTGGTTAAACTCCTCCAGTTTCGATAGGGCTTTATTTGATTTTGGACTTTTCTCAGCTGCAATTGAATCTTCTTATATTCATATAAGTCATCCAAGATTTGTGGGGGGTGGAAGCAGAAAGCGCTGAGCTGAGTACTTGCCCTTTTGATCAGTGTCTGCTAACTCACAGATGTCTGATTCTGCTCCCCACGTCTCTGCGGTGGTGTTAGTGTAGTGGTTGTGGCATTACAGCACTGACAGACGTAATACAATGCTCTTTTTGCTCATTTACTTTGTTGACTTTGAGTGTAATGTTACTCCCATGCTCAACTGGCCACAACCATATTTCCAAGCAGAGTCGCTTCCACGTGAGCCCCAACCGCATGTAATACCTGAGGAAGACTTTGAGCTTACACCCAGCGAACGTCGCAAGAGATCGCTATCCAGAAGACAGTCCGAATGGATAAAATCCTAAACAGAAAAAAGTTCTTTGCATAAATGTAAAGTTGTTTTTCTTTCTAAAGTTGTTTTTACAAATGCCACTATGAAGCTCTATGAACACTTGATATAACAGAGGTACCACATTTCTTTCTTTCTTTCTTTCATCCTTTTTTTTTTTGTTTACTGTTTTCCAAACCTTAGAGTGTGTGTGGATTTAGCAGGGTAGATTGGGAGTGTGACCAAACCTTCTCCAGATTTTTGAGACCACGTGCTCTATATCTGCTCCCCTTGTGCGCTTGTAAATGATCTGCTTCATTAAACACTTACAACATTAGAGGAATCAATGTGTCACTTACGCTTAGTCCCAGCAGGTACGCCCCAGGGCGCCTTTACCCTCACCCCGCTTTTACGAATTTACACTCATCCATGCTTCATTCATCACGGATCATGACAAGCCTCTCATTCGCACCCTCATATACAGCGGTCATTCATTATATCCGCCTTCATCGCCTCAGAAATATTTGTTTTTGTCATCATCCGCAGTCAGTATGGTAACACTTGGCCTCCATTACTTTATCTTAAACCAAACATTTATCAGTTTTCTAATATGAACTCACAGCTGATTTTACCGAAAGTGGAATTGCATGTCTGTGGTGTATATTTAGTACGTTTACGTGTCTGTTTTCTTTTTTTTTTTTTAATCAGAATATAGTTGTTGTCATTGTTGTTTTATCAGTATCGAACGCAGTTGGCATTTGTGTGCAAGACTATGGATATAGTATTGCTGCTTCATGTTTTTAACTGCAAATTGTGAATTCCACAGCCTTATTTTCTTATTTATTTCTGAAACAGAGGAGGCATTTTTCAATAAAACTACTGAAAATATAATCTGGTGTCCACTACGTTTCTATGATTTACATCAACCGCATTACAACCACTCTGGCCTGGTTGCACCATCCGACTGACTGGTTGTCAAGTCAAGTCAAGTGGTTTTATTGTCAATACCTCCATATGTACAAATATACATACAGAGGGCTGAAACTGTGTTACTGTACGTCCCAAGGTGCAGCACATAAACCTTAAATGATAAATAGGTTATACTAAACCAGGAATATAATAAATATAATAAACACTAAACATTAAATAGATGAACGCAAGACGTACGAAAAAAGAAGGGCCTTGAGACAGACATAAATGAGACAATAAGACAATGGAGACATCAGAATAAAGTCAAATGAAACGTCCGTGGAAACCGTCGGCCCTTTAGCTTAATTATAATTATAATTATTATTGATTATATTTTCCTGGTGGGAGTTGTACCACCTGACATGGAAAACCGAACCATTCTAACCCAAATCCCTCAAAAATGACATCGTTTACAGAGTTTGTGAAAGGTCTATTGACGTTGTCATTACCCCGGGCCTTCTTGCATAAAAGTACGGCAAAATAAAAGTCCTTTGTTTTGGTTGTGCCGCTTGACAGTGACCTGAGTCATTAAAAGTTAAAGGTTTTTATTTTATGGTTTATTTTATTCAAGCCTAAAATCAAGTCAAACCAGCTTTTTACCACTACCACAACCTTTCTGATCTGATCACAACCATCTGACATTTTTTGGGAGGCAAAAATAAAAAAATAAAATTAAATTGGTTCCCACAGAAACATGTTGTTGAATAAAGTAATACATGTGATGTATTTATTTAATTGTCTTTAAAAATAGACAATGCTTAGCATCCCAATGGCCCAAATTTGACCCAATGACCCATGTACACTAATCCACAAGTAATCCAGACACTAATGAGTGAATTCAGCTTTAAACAGGCAACAATTAACAGACACGCAATTTGTATAATCTCTGCAGAACAGCATTGATCAGTACTCTGCAGTAGCCACACATAAGTCAAAGGTCACCATGGCTGATGCCATGAATGGGCTAGAGAAGTATAGCCCCCCAGCACGGAGATGTGGAGCAGTGAACCTGTGATCTCCAGGAGTATTGGAGCTCCATTAAATACTTGATCCAGAACTGATCCTCCAACATCAGATACCTAACCTCACTAATGCTCTTGTGGCTGAATACAATTAAATCCTCACAGCAATCTTTCAACATCTAGTGCAGTAATAGAGAAACAGGCTCCCCTTCGTTTCAAACCCTGGAGGAGAATATGCAGACGCATGGTGTTTAATAGACTGTAGTCATTTCCAACACATGGGGTTAAACGTGTCATAGAATGGAGAACCTTATTTACCCTGTCATGGTACTGACATACCGAGAACCTCAAACACGGTTCTTCTCTCAAACACAATCCTGCATTTCCAAAAGAGGACGGGAAAACGGGCAGATTCCAAAATCCTACACTGTTACGGAACAGATTCGTTCATATTTAGATCCCCAACATTTACATACAAGCACAACAACGGAGCAACAGCAGCCAAATGGTGCACCATGTGGAGAAATCCAGCTTTCCGGGCTGGAATGGGGATGTCAGCGCTTTCATTCCTGATGGTGATGTTGATCTTTAAACCAGACTGAAGTTTCTTCTGTTCACCAGTTTCTTAATAAAGTGTTCCCCCTCCACCTTAACCATTACAGCCTGTACAGGCCAGAGTATAACTGTGGCACCAACCAGTTTAAAGCTGGATAATATCAAGCAGGCTTTCTTCAGTCTAGGCCCAAGGTATAGGGTGTGGATGGGGGTGGGGGTGGACCACATCCGAACTGTTTTCATCCCAAACAAAGTCGCATACCTTCTATGTAGAACTGTCAGTGAACAATTTACAATGTTGAGTAAATGCAGTACAGTTAATCCAACTACGGAGTCGTGAACTAGAGCCAGAGTAATCTTTATCGGCTCTGGCTGGAGTGCTACACTGCCAGTGAGAAGTTTGCTGCACGTTTACAGAATCTCTTTGTGGATTAGAACCATAGTGATCGATTTATGGCAAACTCGGTTGCACAGATTAGATTTAGTTAAAGCACATGGACCTCTCGGGAGGATATAGGCACATTCCTGTGGCATCATTCCTCAGTGATTTAGAGAAGCTCCTTATGAGTATCAGGCTATTCAAACATGTTTCACTGCTGCCGCTTCTGCTGCTATGGGTTTCAGCTGGACAGTTGGGGGGGAGCTATGATTGACAGTACTAAGCTTTACTTATACAAAAACCGAGGCTTTGAAGTCCTCCTGTGATCCAGATATGTGCTGTAGAGGAATGCAAAGTAGGACATGATCGTTGGTGAGGGAGAAATCCAAACATCAGAGAAGATCTGCTGAAAGTTAAGGGTTCGTAGGGTTAAACCCTTCAAGCAACCGTTCAGCCAAAAATGTGGTTTCCTCCATTCGTCCTTATCCCAAATGTCAGCCAAGACATGTTTTTGTCTGAAGTTTGGATTTTTGGGAAGTTAGGCTTATACCAGTCCTGCACGGCTCATGTAGACGACCAAGCTACGCCATACCCCACCCACTGGCAGCATGCACCATGGAGCCCCTTAAACGCTTATGTGGTTTAGCTCACATGTAGGCGGAATTAACACTTGGAGGCCGATTCTGGTGATGTAGTCTATGGTCCAACAGCTTGCAAGTCTGTCCAAGCAGTTTCTTAGACCTTCCCTTAGATTACGCTGGTTTGTTGGGGGTAGGGAGGGGCGGAGGAGTGAGGCCTATTCAACCCAGTAAGGGATGCATGTATTTACTGTTCCGTTGAATAGAAGATACGCTCCAGTCTGTTTTCACTAGCTCACTAGCTCTTCCACCACCTGGTATGGCTCAGCTCAGCTTGCAGATGTAGACCCCCATTGTAGCCTGAGGTTCTGTTCAGAAGAGGCTTATGGCAGAAAGACTAAAGAGTGCTGACAAAAGAGTTCAAGAGAGTTTAGAGAATAATTCATCAGAGCATTAGGCAGGGTGCGCTAACCTGGTAGCTAGCGCTAGCATATGTGTTTAAAGTGTGAAGGGTTCTCCTTATTCTTCAATATTCTGTCTGACCAATCAGAAATGTGCAGCAGTTTTACACCGCCGTTTGGTATTAGCTCAGCTCGCTGGAAACCTTGACGAAGGTGGTTCCGAATATAGAGCCAGGAAGCAGGTTTACCTAAGGGAAAATCAAAAAAGCCGTGTAGAGTCGAGCTGAGTCAAACCGGTACCACACAGAGGTGTTAGTAATGTAGTCATATGGTTTAGAGCCTCGAAACAAACCAGCTATTCAGCACAAGGTATTTATTTAGGAGATCTTCCACTTACCTAAGGAATGTGAAAGTGAATGTGAAATTAAAAGAGTTTTTAAGAAATAACTAAAAGCTGCACAGAAAAAGCCTAAGGTCTGGGAGACCCCCCAAACTGTCCCGTCAGATAAACAGCACATTTAAAATAATCAGCTGTGGGAACTGTGGGTGGGGCTAATGAGCAGCTCTCTGTTCAACACTCCTAGTCTGCTCCATCCGCCTACAGAACTCACATCATCATCCAGATTAAATATGACCATAACTGGACCAGAAAAGTCACAGATGAACAGATGGAATGAAGGGATGAAGGAGCAGTGTTGGTGATGGATAAAGGAATGAAGGGATGAAGGAACAGTGTTGGTGATGGATAAAGGAATGAAGGGATGAAGGAACAGTGTTGGTGATGGATAAAGGAATGAAGGAACAGTGTTGGTGATGGATAAAGGAATGAAGGAACAGTGTTGGTGATGGATAAAGGAATGAAGGGATGAAGGAACAGTGTTGGTGATGGATAAAGGGATGAAGGAACAGTGTTAATGATGGATAAAGGAATGAAGGGATGAAGGAACAGTGTTATGGATAAAGGAATGAAGGGATGAAGGAACAGTGTTGGTGATGGATAAAGAAATGAAGGGATGAAGGAACAGTGTTAGTGATGATAAAGGAATGAAGGGATGAAGGAACAGTGTTGGTGATGGATAAAGGAATGAAGGAACAGTGTTGGTGATGGATAAAGGAATGAAGGAACAGTGTTGGTGATGGATAAGGGAATGAAGGCATGAAGGAACAGTGTTGGTGATGGATAAAGGAATGAAGGGATGAAGGAACAGTGTTAATGATGGATAAAGGAATGAAGGGATGAAGGAACAGTGTTATGGATAAAGGAATGAAGGGATGAAGGAACAGTGTTGGTTATGGATGAAGGGATGAAGGAACAGTGTTGGTTATGGATAAAGGAATGAAGGGATGAAGGAACAGTGTTAGTGATGGATAAAGGAATGAAGGGATGAAGGAACAGTGTTGGTGATGGATAAAGGAATGAAGGGATGAAGGAACAGTGTTGGTGATGGATAAAGGAATGAAGGGATGAAGGAACAGTGTTGGTGATGATAAAGGAATGAAGGGATGAAGGAACAGTGTTGGTGATGGATAAAGGAATGAAGGGATGAAAGAGCAGTGTTAGTGATGGATAAAGGAATGAAGTGGTGAAAGAACAGTGTTGGTGATGGATAAAGGAATGAAGGGATGAAGGAGCAGTGTTGGTGATGATAAAGGAATGAAGGGATGAAGGAACAGTGTTGGTGATGGATAAAGGAATGAAGGGATGAAAGAGCAGTGTTAGTGATGGATAAAGGAATGAAGTGGTGAAAGAACAGTGTTGGTGATGGATAAAGGAATGAAGGGATGAAGGAACAGTGTTGGTGATGGATAAAGGAATGAAGGGATGAAGGAACAGTGTTGGTGATGGATAAAGGAATGGAGGAGTGAAGGAACAGTGTTGGTGATGGATAAAGGAATGAAGGGATGAAGGAGCAGTGTTGATGATGATAAAGGAATGAAGGGATGAAGGAGCAGTGTTGATGATGATAAAGGAATGAAGGGATGAAGGAACAGTGTTGGTGATGGATAAAGGAATGAAGGGATGAAGGAACAGTGTTGGTGATGGATAAAGGAATGAAGGGATGAAGGAGCAGTGTTGGTGATGGATAAAGGAATGAAGGGATGAAGGAACAGTGTTGGTGATGGATAAAGGAATGAAGGGATGAAGGAACAGTGTTGGTGATGATAAAGGAATGAAGGGATGAAGGAGCAGTGTTGGTGATGGATAAAGGAATGAAGGGATGAAGGAGCAGTGTTGGTGAGTGACAGGCAGCTACAGACAGGAGGTCCAGCTTGCTAGCTGTTGGTGATGCTGGTTAGCTTTAGCTCGCCAAGTCTCTCTGACTGTGAAACTGTGCTGTGTGGGCGGGGCCACAGAAACATCAGCCTTGTGATTGGTCAGGGGAGAGCTGATGGAAGTGTTAAAATGAGCACTGCCCAGTTCACATGGAGAGCACAGGCGTGTGGTGAAGATGTTCATATAGCTTTCCTCTCTGAGAGAGGGGGGAGAACATCAAGCTCCACTCCTGCCTCAGATCTGAGAACATCCACAGGTGTTTCTCTCACCTCAGCGCTATGGAGGTCTGAAAGGAGGTGCAGCTGTCCAAGAAGCTCCTCACTGAGAAAAGGAGATGGACCATCTTTGGACATCAAGCTCATCCCTGTAGACTTTGACTGTGTTTATGGTCAGTGGGAGACTGTACACGTGTCTGGCTGAACCGGTGCTTTAAACCGCTGGCTTGTTATTCACCCATTAGACGGACGACTTCAGTAACCACCCAGATTTATTCAGTTGCACGTCTGAAGGGTTAATACCCACCAGCCATGAACTCTCTGGCATTTCCTTAGCTGAGTCAGTAAAGTCCTGCCACAGGCTCGGAGCTGTGCGAGGCATGAAGGTATTTTAAGAGCCCAAGGTGATGATTAGCAACACATACAATACACACAGCCAACAGCTCGTAAGTAACTCCTCATGAGCAAATGCCCGGCTAGACCTGGCCAAACATGATGCAATGGTCCTCAAGGTCAGCTACAGGAGTTACGCTGCTGGCCTACATACTGGTACCCCGCACGGCCAGCCTCTCGTAGCTGGCGCCGCCCTCCAGAGGGTTGTAAGTAGGTGGGTTCGGGTACTCCCAGCACCTTCACGACCTCCACCGTGTCCTCTGTATTCATAGGGAGTTTGTCCTCCGTTGCTGTAGCAACAACCTCTATTCCTTTACAAAGGTTTTACACTAGAACATTGCTGTAAAGATTTGATTGCATTCAGCCACAAGAGCATTAGTTGGGTCAGGTTATGCTGTTGGAATGTCAGTTCTGGATCGTAAACAGCAACTCATCCCAGTGATACTGAATGGAGCTCCATCACTACACTGTTGCTCTAGACCGCAATGCTGGTGGGCCTCCTGCTTGGCACTGGGTATGGTGACATTAGGCCCAATGGGTAGACACTCCTGAGTGTGTCAGCAATGGGTGCGCATTAAAGTCGCCAAATTTATGAAAATAGAATTAAATTAGGAAGTTTATTTAGTTTAAAAATCTGAATCTGTATTCACTTATACTGGGTGTCTGGATACTTCTGGACAGTTTGGCTCAGACTGTAGGCAAATCCGATTTGTCAGGTCTTGTGAGACGACTGTCTGAACCATACTATGCAAGCGATCAGGTTTGGTTTCTGCGTCCAGACATCCCTGACCAATCTGCATAGACTGCATGGTAATAATGTAAGCTTGGATCCGTGGTGCTCTACTTGAGTCCCCATACTTTTGTCACTCTGAACTTAATATTGTAGTTGTAGAAGACAATTTGAAATATGAGTTAATGATGGATAAAGGAATGAAGGGATGAAGGAGCAGTGTTGGTGATAATAAAGGAATGAAGGAATAAAGAAACAGTGTTAGTGGTGGATAAAGGAATGAAAGGATGAAGGAACAGTGTTAGTGATGGATAAAGGAATGAAGGGATGAAGGAACAGTGTTAGTGATGGATAAAGGGATGAAAGAACAGTGTTGGTGATGGATAAAGGAATGAAAGGATGAAGGAACAGTGTTGGTAATGGATAAAGGAATGAAGGGATGAAGGAACAGTGTTGGTGATGGAAAAAAGGAATGAAGGGATGAAGGAACAGTGTTGGTGGTTGACAGGATGAAGGAACAGTGTTGGTGATGGATAAAGGAATGAAGGAACAGTGTTGGTGATGGATAAAGGAATGAAGGGATGAAGGAACAATGTTGGATAAAGGAATGAAGGGATGAAGGGACAGTGTTGGTGATGGATAAAGGAAGGAAGGGATGAAGGAGCAGTGTTGGTGATAAAGGAATGAAGGGATGAAGGAGCAGTGTTAGTGATGGATAAAGGAATGAAGGGATGAAGGGACAGTGTTGGTGATGGATAAAGGAAGGAAGGGATGAAGGAGCAGTGTTGGTGATAAAGGAATGAAGGGATGAAGGAGCAGTGTTAGTGATGGATAAAGGAATGAAGGGATGAAGGAGCAGTGTTGGTGATGGATAAAGGGATGAAGGAGCAGTGTTGGTGATGGATAAAGGAATGAAGGGATGAAGGAGCAGTGTTGGTGATGGATAAAGGAATGAAGGGATGAAGGAGCAGTGTTGGTGATGGATAAAGGAATGAAGGGATGAAGGAACAGTGTTGGTGATGGATAAAGGAATGAAGGGATGAAGGAACAGTGTTGGTGAAGGATAAAGGAATGAAGGGATGAAGGAGCAGTGTTGGTGATGGATAAAGGAATGAAGGGATGAAGGAGCAGTGTTGGTGATGGATAAAGGAATGAAGGAACAGTGTTGGTGGTTGAAGGGATAAAGGAACAGTGTTGGTGAAGGATAAAGGAATGAAGGGATGAAGGAGGAGTGTTAGTGATGGATAAAGGAATGACGGGATGAAGGAGCAGTGTTGGTAATGGATAAAGGGATGAAGGGATGAAGGAGCAGTGTTGGTGATGGATAAAGGAATGAAGGGATGAAGGAACAGTGTTGGTGATGGATAAAGGAATGAAGGGATGAAGGAACAGTGTTGGTGAAGGATAAAGGAATGAAGGGATGAAGGAGCAGTGTTGGTGATGGATAAAGGAATGAAGGGATGAAGGAGCAGTGTTGGTGATGGATAAAGGAATGAAGGAACAGTGTTGGTGGTTGAAGGGATGAAGGAACAGTGTTGGTGAAGGATAAAGGAATGAAGGGATGAAGGAGGAGTGTTAGTGATGGATAAAGGAATGACGGGATGAAGGAGCAGTGTTGGTGATGGATAAAGGAATGACGGGATGAAAGAGCAGTGTTGGTGTTGGATAAAGGAATGAAGGGATGAAGGAGCAGTGTTGGTGAAGGATAAAGGAATGAAGGGATGAAGGAACAGTGTTGGTGATGGATAAAGGAATGAAGGGATGAAGGAACAGTGTTGGTGAAGGATAAAGGAATGAAGGAGCAGTGTTGGTGATGGATAAAGGAATGAGAGGATGAAGGAGCAGTGTTGGTGATGGATAAAGGAATGAAGGAACAGTGTTGGTGGTTGAAGGGATGAAGGAACAGTGTTGGTGAAGGATAAAGGAATGAAGGGATGAAGGAGGAGTGTTAGTAATGGATAAAGGAATGAAGGGATGAAGGAGCAGTGTTGGTGATAATGGAATGACGGGATGAAGGAGCAGTGTTGGTGATGAATAAAGGAATGACGGGATGAAGGAGCAGTGTTGGTGTTGGATAAAGAAATGAAGGGATGAAGGAGCAGTGTTGGTGATAAAGGAATGACGGGATGAAGGAGCAGTGTTGGTGATAAAGGAATGACGGGATGAAGGAGCAGTGTTGGTGATGGATAAAGGAATGAAGGGATGAAGGAGCAGTGTTGGTGATGGATAAAGGAATGAAGGGATGAAGGAACAGTGTTGGTGATGGATAAAGGAATGAAGGGATGAAGGAACAGTGTTGGTGATGGATAAAGGAATGAAGGGATGAAGGAGCAGTGTTGGTGATGGATAAAGGAATGAAGGGATGAAGGAGCAGTGTTGGTGATGGATAAAGGAATGAAGGAACAGTGTTGGTGGTTGAAGGGATGAAGGAACAGTGTTGATGAAGGATAAAGGAATGAAGGGATAGGAGGAGTGTTAGTGATGGATAAAGGAATGAAGGGATGACGGAGCAGTGTTGGTGATAAAGGAATGACGGGATGAAGGAGCAGTGTTGGTGATGAATAAAGGAATGACGGGATGAAGGAGCAGTGTTGGTGTGGGATAAAGGAATGAAGGGATGAAGGAGCAGTGTTGGTATTGGATAAAGGAATGAATGGATGAAGGAGCAGTGTTGGTATTGGATAAAGGAATGAAGGGATAAAGGAGCAGTGTTGGTGATGGATAAAGGAATGAAGGGATGAAGGAGCAGTGTTGGTGTTGGATAAAGGAATGAAGGGATGAAGTAGCAGTGTTGGTGATGGATAAAGGGATGAAGGGATGAAGGAACAGTGTTGGTGATGGATAAAGGGATGAAGGGATGAAGGAACAGTGTTAGTGATGGATAAAGAAATGAAGGGATGAAGGAACAGTGTTGGTGATGGATAAAGGAATAAAGGGATGAAGGAACAGTGTTAGTGATGGATAAAGGAATGAAGGGATCCATCACTTGCAGTTCAAATGTCAGCAACCAACTACAATATTAAGTTCAGAGTGACAGAAGTATGGGGACTGAAGTAGAGCACCACGGATCCGAGTTGAGAACGTCCAGACTGAATTAAATCAAACCGCCTCCAAATGTGGTCTGGATCCAATTAGCAAAAAATGTATTTTCATAGATTTCATATGTGCATGAAATATTTTGTTGTCCAGACTATTATATCAGTCTGGATATGGCAAAAATCTGATCTGGGCTGACAGTCTGAGCCAGGCTACCTCTGCACCAGATTCTACAGAACAAGACCAACAAAAACAAACCTCCAACAAAGTCTAGGTATTTATAACCCTGATGAAATACACCTGTTACACATTCAGAGCCACCTACCTGGCTCGTTTTCACAGCTGGACTGCGGATCCTAATCAATTATGTAATCAATAATCAATCAATAAATATGAAACCAGAAGTTATACAACAGTTGGTAAATGTGCTAAAGTGCTAATGAGAACAGCACCTTTGAGCAGGTTAGTCAGATTTGTGTCACACCAGCAGTGCTCCGACTTTGCTCTAAACATGCGCCAGTGACGCAGCAGAGAACCAGCCGGAGAACACAGAACCTGTGTTGTGCACAACAGCAAGCAGGGCTGCCGACGTGGATGAGGTAGCTGCAGAGTGTGTGTGTATATCCACACTAGCCTGACACCCAGCTCATAATCAGTAGCATGTAGACCCATGGTTTCTGAACCAGTCCTCTGGGACCACCAGCAGGGCCACAGTTGGCTCTATTGCTGGTCCCTTCAAGCTTCAAGTACAGCTCGAGTCGAACTGCCATCCCTGAGGACTCATGGAAGACAAGCGTCCAGGCTCTTCTCTGTCCTGGCTCCCAGATGGTGGAATGAACTCCCACTGGCTGTTCGAACAGTGGGGTCTCTCGCGGTCTTCAAACGCAGACTGAACCCCCCGTCTCTTCGTAACGCACTTACGTGAGTGAGCTCTAGTAGAGGTGTAAGTGATGTGTATGTACTTGTGTTGCACTTATAATGACCTTTCCTTCTCTATAGGTATGAGCACTGGTCTGGGGTTGCCAGGTAGTGCACTCTTGCTTTATACATGTCTGCGTATTGTTCTCTCTAGGTATGAGAGCTGGGTTGGGTTGCCAGGTAGTGCACTCTTGCTTTACATATGTCTGTGTATTAATCTCTCTAGGTATGAGAGCTGGGCTGGGTTGCCAGCTAGTGCTTTATATATGTCTGTGTATTGATCTCTATAGGTGTGAGCGCTGGGTTGGGTTGCCAGATATTGCACCTATGCTTTATATATGTCTGTGTGTTGATCTCTCTAGGTATCAGCGCTGGCCCTTGTTTGGGCAGTGTCTGAGCTCATGGTGAGTTTTAGGCTCTAACCTTCCTGTACTAGCTGGAACATTATCCAACGGAACACCAAGCACGGTTGTAGGTCGCTCTGGATATGAGCGTGCGCTAAATGCCTTAAATGTAAAGGTCCTGACATCAAACATGCCTTTAGGAACACTCTATACAGGTGTGCCACAAATGGGTCTACAGGAGATGAGGCTTCCTACAGTAGTCACAACGCACAGTCGTTCTAAGTGTTCTGTGCTGGTTGTAAAAAGCCCAAAATCGTGAGCCCTGTGCTACATAGGGCCAACAAAGACAGTATAGTGAAGCCAGAGTAGATTAATTAACAGCTCCACAAACATCAGCCTAGCTTTACCCCTTAGGCACTTAGGCCTTTTCCACCAACATGGCAGGGGTTCCATCTCAATTTGTCAGCCTAACTTGAACTGTAACATTTCCACCAACAGTAAATACGTTTGGAACCCGAAAAATGTGCTCCCAGCTGGAACCAAAGAGTAGAAGGTTCTTCAGCATGAACCATGACATCATCCATTGGCGTGTCAGATGTTGAGGTCAGTGAAAGCAGCTATGGCGACACCCAGTGGTCTGCTGGAGAACCTCTTCTACGTCTTCTTATATCCAGTGGTTGATCCGCGCTACTTTCTGGATATAAACACACATCTGGAACAACAGCCCAAACACTCGCAGGTCATCTATACGCTCTGCCATCTTGGTACTGCTGTTTACTACCACTGTGCAGCGCCCTCTGTTGACCTGGATGACATATCCTTTGACGTTCCTTGGTTTCACTAAAAGCTGGTGCAGGCACAGACTACTTCCCTGGAAAAGCACTAAGGCTTTAGCCTGAAAGGAACCAATTCAAGAACCAGGGTTCTAGGCTTTTGCTCGAAAAGGGCTAACTGAGTTTCAGTAAGCTGGAACTTGAAGTGTGGCATGGTGTGTGATGGTACACTGCTAGCTTAGCTAACTTTTTGACAGGTTATTCGATCTGAGAGGAGAGAGACACTCGTTTTCGAGTGCAAGCAATCGTTAAATATCAATCAATCAATCAATCAATCAATCAATCAATGTTTATTTGTATAGGGCTTTTTACAGCCTTCGTTGTCTCAAAGCAGCTTCACAGATAATCAGCTTGTTATAAAAAAGAAAAAACACAAAGTTAATGTACAGACATTTGAGGGTGGGGGGGTGGGGGACCAGGTCCAAGCCCCTCTTGAGCAAGCCAGAGGCAACAGTGGCGAGGAAAAACTCCCTTGGGTAAGGAAGAACCCTCGAGAGGAACCAGGCTCAAGGGTGGAACCCAACTTCCTCAGGTCGAACCCGGATGAGACGAGAAAGACAGGACTAACAGGAGAAGCACATCTATTAGATCCAGTCTGATTAGATCCAGGAGGGAGTAACTGCAAGATGGAGCCGACCCATAGAAAGAATTCATGATC
The DNA here is from genome assembly GCA_024036415.1 of Prochilodus magdalenae. NCBI lineage: Eukaryota > Metazoa > Chordata > Actinopteri > Characiformes > Prochilodontidae > Prochilodus > Prochilodus magdalenae. Next base: position 59,288 of record JAMWET010005893.1, on the reverse strand, counting down.
AGTCTGAAACGTGTAGGGTGTCCCCAAACTTTTGACACATCGTGTATGTTCCAAGTGTAGGTGCTCTGTTTGTCTAAGTCTTGCCGTCGGTCTGTTTAAGAGTGCAGGCGGCCATGGCAGTCCCTGAAACAAACCAGAAGAAATCACATGAGCAGAGTTTTCAACACGTGTGCACCAGCGCTTTCTAATACCCAGCGAAGTACAATATACGATTTTTCCCCGCTTCTTTTCAGGCCCTTAGCAGAACTATAAACTCACGGCACGTCCCCTGCCAAGCGTTACCTCATGGAAAGAATAGAGGAGGCAGGGAGAATCTGGCTGTGATGGCTGTTTGCACAACAGGAGGTGCTCCTCAAGGAGCCACTCTGTTTCCTCTTCGCTGCGCTAATCTGTGGGCGCTGGGCAAAGGCCATGAGGGTTCTCCCGCTGACCGTACAAGTGGCTAGATCCACTGCAAGGTTTCAAAGATAGATGGGGATTAGAACGTTGCTGTTTCGATCTAGGTTTGCCTGGTGTCCGGCTGATGTTGAGGCCCATGTTACGTCATCCGGAGAGACTCCGAAATTCAGAAAGGAGTTGGAAAATAAGTGGGCTTGGATGACAAAGCCTTGACATCAATAAGTAATAAAACAGTCCATGTCCGAAAAACTATTGCTTGTGTTTTAGACCATAATTCTAAAGCAGAGAATTACAGTTGTCAGTCAGTCAGGCTGTCACTAGGGTGGCCACACATTCAGTTTTAAGCCGGACAGTCCAGTTTCAACTCCCAGCTCTCTGTCTGGTGCCACACCTGGACGATGGCCTATTAGTCCTCATTTCGGGGTGAACTGTTTAAAATGTCCCCTTGCCAACAATATTGTGTGCGCCATTGGCTCACGCTCATGTCAAAAGCCTTGAACGTTCATTAAACAGATGAGAGTCAAAAACGTAGTTTACACCGACACCCTTGAAATCCCTGACCAGATTCTGACTAGCTACACAACAGCTAAGCCGGCACTAACACATGAGCTACCTGAGGCTAATGTTTGCTAATGTGACCACTGACAGCCATTACATTCAGGCAAATGTCATTAACCCTTGGAGGTCCTTGCTGTGTCTGTGCTGTACCTAAACGGTGGCTGCGTCCGAAATGGCGTACCTCCATACTATACAGTACGCGAAAGCAGCGCGCGAGAATAGCTAGCATGTCGAAATACGCAGTGTTTATAAAACCGTACCTCATGAAAAGTCCCCAGATGACGTACTACACCGGGAGAGATTTTAAAGTATGCAACCACCGCACACTGTCCTATCCCATGATTCCACAGGAGCTCCAGAGCTGTCTATCTATCTATCTATCTATCTATCTATCTATCTATCTATCTATCTATCTATCTATCTATTGGTCTATCTATCTATTGGTCTATCTATCTATCTATCTATCTATCTATCTATCTATCTATCTATCTATCTATCTATTGGTCTATCAATCTATCTATCTATCTATCTATCTATCTATCTATCTATCTATCTATTGGTCTATCAATCTATTGGTCTATCAGTCTATTAGTCTATCTATCTATCTATCTATCCATCTATCCATCTATCCATCTATCCATCTATCCATCTATCTATCTATCTATCTATCTATCTATCTATCTATCTATCTATCTATCTAAAGCGGTGATAAAAAATGGCGGAAAGCGGAGGCCCGCTGTTTACGAGTGAATAAATTCCTCAGCATGTGTTTCCTGCGACCTCCTGCTCGATGCTGCCTCCGTGTGGAAGTGTTCATCGTGAAAACTAACCACAACGAAGCTACTTTCATTAACAGATGGTAAAGATTTTACTGACTTTTAAAGAATGGGGTTTGCTGCCATTACCGCACACTCACATATTTACATCATTTAGCTGACACTCTTATCCAGAGCAACTCACAAGACTAATCATATTACAGGGAGGCCAGTGTAGTGTTAGGAGTCTTGCCCAAGGACTCTTATTGGTGTAGCACAGCATAGTCACCCAGACTCAAAATAGTCTTTGGTGTAGCACAGCATAGTCAAACCCCAGTCTCCCACATGTGGTGGTGTTTCCCTGACAGGTAGTGGTGTTATCCACTGAGCTACACCAACAGTACGTACTTCTATAACGGCTGAGTACTCTATACTAGATCCAATTCAGTACGTACTGCTTAAATATGCCATTTGGGACGCAGCCTGTGTCTTCACAGTGCCCCATTGGTTTACCAAGGTCATGTGACACCGTGACTTACCTACCAGCTAGCCACAGGTCAGCCCTCTAAATGGTAGTCAGTTATGTCATCCATTCCACTCAGGTAGGTGAGTAGATCAATCAGTTATGTGTAATATAGATATATAAATTAGGTCATGATTTTAATTCTGTTCCAGTATCGTGCCCACTATGATGTCCTCCGTTTGGGGATGGGATGTTCTCCTTTTTGGGGTTATGAAAGTGGCCATCCTAACTGTGACAGAAATTCGACAGCCTGCTAGGCTAAGCTAACGCTAGCATACAGTGCCTCCCACCGCAGCACAGGCTCTGTTCCACTGAACTAAAGGTTAAAAACACCTGTACAGATGATAAAGACTAACCTGAGGGCACAATAATGAATCCCTGGTGACAGAAAGACAAAAATAACTATGTTCTGTGGTGCTTTGAGCTGTTAGCATGTTGGGTGGTGTTAATGCTAGTGTAGCTTTCCAGCTACAGGTTCAACCCACCACAGCACAGCCTAAGTTTCAGAAACTGAAGCTTAAAAAACACTTGCTTAAAGGATAAAGACTCTAACAGTGTGCCGAATGACCCGTGCTGGACTGACCAAACGTTTTGTGGTGGGTGCGGGTGCAGCTTTCAAGCTTTTAGCAGTTAGCCAGTGTTTTGTGTAGCTGTCTTGACCATTCCTTCTTTCTGATTTAGCAGCAGATGGAAAAAGACTCCATAACCGATCCTACAAGACCACACCAGCGCGTAACAGCACCACACGGCCTTGAGAACCGTTTGGCTTGGCAGTGGAAGAGAAGCCAGCACAAATGACCCCCAACACAAGGTACATAGCATTCATCACCGAGTTCCATAAAATCTCCCACACCATTTAGCTGGCACTCTTATCCAGAGCGACTTACAAGGTTAAAAATATTACAGGTAGGCCCATGTGGGGTTAGGAGTCTTGCCCAGAAACGTATTGGTGTAGCACAGTATAGTCACCCAGACCGGGATTCAAACCCCAGTCCCCCATATGTGGTGGTGTTTCCTTGGCGGGTAGCGGCGTTATCCACTGAGCTACACCAACCACACTGGCAATACAAGTAATATCAGCACCCGGCATGACCACAACCTTTACAATGACCAGCCTCTCGCTCTGATCATGAACTCTAGCTATGGGTCGCTCAATCTTGCGGTTACTCCGTCCTGGACTAATCAGACTGGATCTAATGAATGCTCTAAGCTCCTCTTCCTGTTAGTTCTGTCTTTCTCGTCTCATCCGGGTTCGACATGAGGAGGTTGAGTTCCGCCCTTGAGCCTGGTTCCCCTCGAGGGTTCTTCCTTATTCAAGGGAGTTTTTCCTTGCCACTGTTGCCTCTGGCTTGCTCAAGGCGGGCTTGGACCCGGTTTTCCCCCCACCCATATGTCTGTACATTAACTCTGTGTGTTCGGAGTACTAGACCATTTATTGGGCAGGGGAGTACCGACACCTCGTGGTTACAATCCCAGACAACACTGCAGCAGAACATACAGGTTACAAAGCCCCCCTAACCATTCCGCGTGCCGTACTTATATAAGCGTTAGCTTTGTACCCCCTCTCTCGCTCGCGGCATGCGCTCAATGCCGGCACTTAAAGTGACCATTACAGTTGGTTGTAAAAAGCGCTATACAAATAAATATTGATTGATGATTGATTGATAATATGAAGGTGATATGGAACATGTCTGAAACCCTCCAATCTACTTCCCAGCACTATCACAACTTGGCCTTCTTTTTCCTGGGCCAAAGTTTCTACAGCTCCTACCAGCACCCCATCTCCTCCCTGTTCCTCAGTCCAGTCCTACCACAGTTACAAGGGGGTCAGCCTTTTATCTACAGGCAGAAGCTGCCCAGAGCTCCAGCACAAGTTCTCAAAGTGCTTCCCCTCCCTCAGTCAGTGTTCCATCTTACTACAACCATATGTTCAAGGCACACAGCGACCTCAGAAACCGTAAGCTGAAACAGAGTGCACTAAGCGCTCAGCTTATCTCACACCTGACCTTCCTACCTGGGACATTTACGTGACTACTGTTTATCTCCTCTATAAAACATCCACGTTCGGAGTGCCGGCTGGTCAGGACACAGTCTGAAAAGCAATCCGAAGCAGGCCTTTCAGCCACTCCATATCAGAACCTCATTCTGCCGTTATTCGAAATAGACACAGCTTTGTTCAGTGCTGTGAAACAGCTGGCGGGTTTTTTAAATGTTCCCAATAAAATGCAAATGAAAGCCAAACACAGATACTTGTTTCTTGTTGTTATAGCCAGCGATGTCGTGTTCTTCCTGGAGTTTAGAAGTCAGCACGTCTAATACTTTTCTGGGGTAGTCAAGGGTTGCAGACCACAGACTACATATTTGAGGAGTCCTGAAAACGTTTATAACTGTGCTGAACTGCTTTCTACTGTTTCGGTATTTACCTAATCTGTTTACTTTGAGGAGTCTCAGCAAATGGTGGAGAGGGCTTGCATGTCATAACCCTCATAGCTAGCAATGGGTCCCAGGACTCGTTGGAAAGGTCACGTCAAGTTCAACTGACTTGACTTCATTCTAACATTACGGAGTGCCGTTATCTTCAGCGTCTTGTAGACTTTGATATAAAGTCATGTGTGGCTAGAGAGGGGGGCATAAAGCCCTATAGTCCTGTGAAGCTGGTTGAAGAAGATTGTAAGGGTGAAAAGGTGCGGTGCAGAAGCCAGCCACGGAAAAAGGCACTGGTCCCGGGACTCTCTAAGGATACATGCCCGGGACACACTGCATGCGGGGTAGAAGTGGTGTTTATTGGCCCAAGCAACCACAGATCTCACCATTACTGTCCGGAGTAACTTAGAAGCAGCTGCATCAGATGGGAGGCTAGGCTACAACTAGCTCCTTAGTCCCGCTACAGCTACAGCTCAGCGCACATGCGCAATAGTCAAGAGCACGTAATCAACCGTTACAAGATGTTGGTTATGGTTGCTTAGAGCCATTGTGCTCTAAATGTCTCTGGCTCTGCTGCAGGTGGGGGTCTCAGCAAAGCCACCTAGGGTGCCCCTAAGTCGTATTTGTAAGAGTCCAGGGTTTTTATCTCTGGTTCCCCAAAGGCTAGCAATGTGAGGACTTGTCAGAAAGGCTTCAGTCTGACCTTTCTCTGCTGATCTATAGCGCTTAAAAGAGGGCAGATACTGAATGCCATTATGTCTGGTTTCTTGAAGACATCGAGAAGACATCCTTGCCTATAATCCTGCCAAGGTCAAAGTTGATTAGTGTTGGTTAGAGTTAAAGTGCTGTAATTGTCGCTGGCTCTCTGGACCTCTGCTGTGGGTGAGCGTCTCAGCAAGGCCGCCAAGGGTGCCCCTAAGCCAGGTACATATTTGTGTGAATGGAGGGTTTGTATCTCTGGTTTCCTGAAGGCTAGTAAATGTGATCCAGGACCCGTTGGAAAGGTCACGTGACGTTCTACTGATTTGACTTCCTTCTATTATTTCTCCACCAATCTATAGAGCTCCAAAGTCTTCAGATATTTATAGAGATTAGAGACTACAACGAAAAGTCATGTGTGGTTGGAGAGGAAGCGTAATGCCCTATAATCCTGTAAATTAGAAATTGTTTGGAGTAATGGTGCTATAAATTTCTTTGGCTTTCTGGTCCTTCGCCGTCTCAGGAATGCCGCCTAGGGTGCCCCCAGATGAGCTACCAATTTCTAAGAATCCAGTGTCCGTATCTCCGGTTCCCTGAAGGCTAGCAGTATGATCAAGGAAAGGGCCCATCTCTCTTGCAACCCATTCGCTTCTCCTGTGTTTTATTTATTCATGATGCCATCAGCAGTTATTCAACACTGACTCGGCTTTCGTCTCATAACTGCCGAAATCTGCCGCAGTCATGCATCCCCTACTGACAACAAAAATAAGGGTGCCGTAACTTTTGCACATACCCTTTATCGCTAGGATAAATTCAGCACATTGTGTAACTGTGTGGTAACGGTCCGGTAATTCAACCAGGGCGTCCAGACTGTGGCATACGTGTGTGTTCAAGCCATTATATAACTCATAATGTAATAGGAATAAGTTATAATGCAGTTAATCTCTCGTCTCATTTATCACATATTGCAACACGCAGATCAGACAAAGGCCTCATTTCAGCTGCGCTTTCTGCAACATGTGGATTCATTTTCGTCACTGCCAGTGATGAATGAGGTGAACGTTGCCCCCGTCTTTCAGTGATAACTCTGTCTAGCCGTGCTGCAGTCAGAGAGGCTGAGGGAGACCTGTGAAGAGTGCTCCGTGACACGAGGAGTATTCCTCAGCCGCGCAGTTCAGGCTAGGAGCCCGCAGGAACCCGTTTAGATGGATGGAGAATTGACCTCAGGCCAGAGATGAATGCTGCGCAGGTCAACGGCAGCCACGTGCATCAACTAATTGATGGTAAAGTGGTGTTTAGCTTTGGGACAGACTGGAGACGTTGGGAGATACTGAGTTTGAGCAGACTCGCTTCCATAAGCAGCTGATTTGTTGCTATTTCCAGCATTTTCGCGGAGATGCGGAATAGGCTTCCGAAACCCGGCTCTGTTG
>JAMWET010005893.1:0-47500 GCA_024036415.1 Prochilodus magdalenae | reverse complement strand
AGAATGGGGTGTTTGATTTTCGGTCTGGTTGACAGTCCGGTGCTATGTCGATAAGAGTCATTGGGCAGGACTCCCAACACTACGTTGGCCTACCTGTAGTGTGATTAACCTGGTAAGTCGCTCTGGGTAAATGCCATGACTGTAGTGAACTCTATATCAATGAACCCACAGGCAAAAATGGAGTGGTGCCTTATTGCCTGGAGTTCCAGAATTGGACAGAACATTGGCTGTGGATGTATTGTGAGATTTCAGCCTAGACCCAGTTCTGGATCAAGACCAAGAATAATTCTAGCCCATAAAAAGCCAGACGCGGTCCAGAGTCGAGCCTGTGTGAATGTCATCTGCGCATTGTTCCATTTTAAAAGTGATGGGCTTTTACGTTACGGAGATGTCCAAGAATCATCAACACTGTCGTCTGGTCAGAGGCCATGGGCCAAAACACAGAGGCAGAATTTTTATAGGCCCGGGACCGCATAATCATGTCCTATAGCAGCGCAGCTTCGCCAGCCATGCTGGAGCTTTTTATGTGTTTGTTTACTGTCTGGTGTCGCTGCAGATAAGTGCTCGTCTCCTCCGTACCCGTGGACTGGGTCCATGGTTTGCTCCTCATAAGGGCACAGCTGGGGATAACTACATGCAGCTCCGCTCCACGTTTTCACACTGCGGCTACCCTGCCATTCCCACAGGCTGTTTAGACTTTTACATGCCATTTTCACTCTGGCAGGTGTGGAGATGACACAGCGCTTCCAGCGCGCAGGCTTTTGCACCTGGGGAACGGAACATGGAACGAAGAAGCCTCTTCTGGTAGCATCTTAAAGCTTCTGCTTTGGTTCACAGAGGATCTTACTGTGACATGTTTTTAAAACAAAGCCCTACTGAAATGCAGCCACGCGTTCTCCAGAGCTCAGATAATCTGGGCCGTGATGTCGTAGGCCTGCAGCAAGAACAAATTTGCTGCAGCTTTCAAATCCAACAGGCACAATATCAAACTGCAGCCGTCGTACGCTGTAAAGACTTACTATGTGCTTCAACTTCCATCCTGCAGGTAGATTTGACACCCATCAGCCCTAACATGTAAACCACCTCCTCTATCTGCACGCACTGTCCACTTATCAGCTCCACTGACCATACAGGACACTCTGTAGGTGTACAGGTCCAGACTGTGGTCCATCTGTTTCTCTGTGTACTGTATTACCCTGTTCTTCAATGGTCAGGACCCCCACAGGACCACCACAGAGCAGGTATGATGTAGGTGGTGGATCATTCTCAGCACTGCAGTGACACTGACGTGGTGGTGGTGTGTTAGTGTGGGTGGTGCTGGTGTGAGTGGATCAGACACAGCAGTGCTGCTGGAGTGTTTAGACACTGTGTCCACTCACTGTCCACTCTATTAGACACTCCTACCTTGCTGCTCCACCTTGTAGATGGACATTCAGAGACTGATAGCTCCTCTGCTGCTGCACAGTGCAGTGTTGGTCATCCTCTAGTCCTTCATCAGTGGTCACAGGACGCTGCCCACAGGACGCTGTTGGCTGGATAGTCATTGCAGTGCTGAGAATGTGATATTATTGTTATGGCTGATCGGGTTACATATGGTTTTGTAAATTATTGGCTTACTATTACAAGCTCAGCGTATCTTTCCCATGTTGTTTCACTCACCCTCAGACACCCTTCGTGCTGTCTTCCCACCCAGCCTACTTTCCACTGTGTGTATCAAGTAAGGTGGATGTCTTGTTCTATTTAACAAGTCCTCAGCTGGAGTTACCCCAGCTGAAGTGAGCCAGGGCTGAAAATGAACTGAATTGGGTGTAGGCGGAGTTCTACAGTCCAGCAGCTCCCAAAGTTCACTTTTGTGTGCTTGGCTTGTCTTTACAGCCAACAGCAACGTGGCTGGGCTGTTAGCCTTGAAACAGAAGTAAGATACACACGATGGAAGACAGGCCGGGGGGAGGACAACATGAAGAGGGTAGGTAAAACAGTATGCAATTAAATGTTGCCAGGAGCCAATGTGAAGTAACCATCTTGTCTACACTTTAAACCTGCATCGTGAAGTGCTACATTCATTTGACTCCTTCAAAATTCCACTTCAACAACTCAAGTTGACTCAAATTTCATAAGTTAAGGTAAATTAAACAAGGAGGGTTTTACAGTGTATGATGGCTATCCAGGAAAAACTCTAGGGTATTCACAAACTCACTGGCCACCATGTTACACTCATCATCAGAAAATAGCTGCACCCGAAGGAGGTGTGGGAGTGCGGTGGTGTTAGGAAGGAAGATAAAGGTTACAGGATCAATAACTGATGATACATTTAGACTGATATGATCAATATTTATTGAGCTACACATACAGAAGTCTGTCTCTCAGTATGGCGTTGGGCCGCCGTGTTTGCTAACCCAACACGCCAGACGTCTCGGTATGGAGCTGTAGAGGTTCCTAATGGTGTCCTGTGATAATCCATCCCATGCAGCTTGAACATCCTCACACAGTTCCTGCAGATGGTGCGGTAGGGGTGGGGGTGGAGGGACACCAGGCCTTCTGGACGTGTGACAACAAACCGTTCATCTTGGTGCTGACCACGGTGCCTCCACACACGGATTCGTTGGGCGTCTCCACCAAGACTAAAGCGGGACTCGTCACTGAAGATGACCCGCTGCCATTCTGGGTCACTCCATGACAGTCTGACCGCATGATGCTGTCATGGTGTTAAAGGCCGTCATTGCTTGTTGTCCTGCATGGTGCAGCCGTTTGCCAATGGTGCTGGCACCAACAGAATGACTAATGGAGGGAATCACTGCTCGCTGAATGTCCACAATTGTGACTGCTGGTTCAGTCAGGTACAGCAATCAGGTAGAGCAGGAAACTTGAACCATTAGCATGTCTCACAATGTCTAACCTACCCACCAAGTTTCAGTCCTGTCAGTTGATTCCCTCTGGGTGCAGCTATTTGTGCAACTACCACACCAAGTTTCATTCAAAAGAAGTGTTGCACCAATCATAGCACTGGGTTAATTTCCCAGTTATCAAGCAGGGAGGACAAATTGCATTATGTCAGCGATATTGAGAGATTCCAAATCAACAGCACTAGGAACAGAGGTTCTATCTGTCTCATTCCCTCCGTCTGGCTGGTCTCACTCAGTAGGACTATGCCTTTAACCCCTTTGTGAAGGAAGATGGGTTGGAGCGAATGTGGAAAACTGAAACTGTAAAATGACAATGCAGACCTGCCAAACATTTAACGAGTTCACATGTTTCCAGTACATGGATGGCCGATTTGCCGATATTCCATTGTTTCTCATACAGCACTGATAGAAAATTCTGCCACTGCAGACCGCAGAAGAGCTTTCCAGACGACCACAGTGGTGGAATAAACCTGATGTTGATGTTTTTGTCATTTTTTTTTATTGTAATTTTTTCCCATCGTAACCTTAATGCAATAGATCATGTTTGTATGGTCGCCGATACAAAACAAATTAATATGTCAGAAAACAAAATTACAAATATAAAAACAAAATAACATTCAAGAAAACAAAACCACAAAAGTAAAAGCAAATTTAAAAGGCGTGAAACACGTTTACCAGTACAGAAACACTTTCACACGCTGAGAATTCTGATGGAAAGGGCCGGTCAAACACACAGGAAGTGCTTATTGGGGACCCTTGTCGATCAAACTGTTCATGGTGGTAGAGTGGGCGAAGTTTGGGATAGTGACGATGCTAAAGCATGTGTTGTCCATGTTGTGGCATGTGTTTAATCCAGCTGGGATGCTTCCGTTCCTCCTGTTGAAGGTCTTTAGAGTTTTAAAGAGCAGACGGAGGAAAGAGACGAATGGGTGACTCTAAACCGCTTGGACTGTAAAAGCTCTTAGCCGTTTTAAGCTAGCTAGCTGGTTTTCCGCTACAGCTAGCACTACAGCCCACTTACCTTCATTAACATCTCCAGCTCTAAGTGGTTTAGACATCACCTGTTCATCTCTGCGTTCCACCCACTCACTCTACCACCACCAAACAGTTTGACTGACAAGGGCACTCCCTGTGTGTTAGACCCGCCCTTTCCGTCAGAATTCCCAGTGTGTGAAAGTGTTTCGGTGCTGGTAGAAGTGTTTCGCGTCTTTGTAAATTAGTTCTAATGTTTTGTAATTCTGTTTTCTAAAATATTAATTTGTTTTACACTTATAGTTATGTTTCACCATTTAGAGCTATTTTTAACTCTTTTGAGGTTTTCAAAAAGCTTCTTAGTCGGGCTCTACCTCTTAGCCACACTGAGGCGCCTGATGGAATTCCAACCAATTTCCAGACAAAATGCCATTAAGTACATGTTATTCATTTTTTAGTGTTAGAAAATGACTCAAATGCCTCAACAAAATATTTCAGTGTTTAGTGGGTTCACTCCTTACACTCATTACTCACTTTCAGCTCCTCAAAAGTTCAGTCTTAGAAGTTGGTTCAGCATTTCTAAGTGACCCCAAACCTGATATGGAGGTCTGGAGCTCAGTGGTCAGTCCACTAGTCACTTCTACACTAGTCTATTTCTATTCTACTATGTGCAACAGAACCCAGTGATCTACCTCTATTCTACCATGTGCAATTAAACTCAGTAGGCTATTTCTATTTCTACTATGTGCAATAAAACTGCATAGCATAATCCTGTCTTCTGGATTTAAATTTTTAGTATTTGATTTATATTTTTCTGTACTTTTTGTATATACAGTAGATCTAATTTATTATTTGTATATTTTCCTGACACTTCTATTCTTTCCTCTGTGCTGCTGTAACACTGCAAATTTCCCCACTGTGGGATCAATAAAGGATTATCTTATCTTATCTTATTGTTCTGAGGCCACCAGCAGCTTCTTTGTCCTTCTAAGTAAGGATCCAGCGTTGAGGAGCCTTCTCACAGTGGAAGGATGGAGGTTTTCTTAGATCTGAAGCAAGAGTGGATCATCAAAGTTGAAGGTGCTGTTTGTTTCATGGGTTCAGTTTTGGTGGTTCTACCAAGTTTTGTTCCAGGTGGTTGCTAGGAGTCTAATTTTCTCTGTAGACTTGATTTATTTCTTGAACTCCTCTGACATGTCTCCTTGTATGTAATGGCTGTTTTAAGTTGGAAGTAAATGACTGAAGGCTGGTTTTTGATTTTTGCACTATGCTATATGTGGTTAGTGAGCTTGATGAGCATACCAGTGTATAGTGCACAAGCATTTGGAAGACAAACCAGTCCAAGGTACCCAGAGAATCTTCAGGGTGTTCCATCATCATCTCCATCCACTGTATGGACCAATTAGCAGCTTCATTTTTCCACTTACACACATGCAGGGAATTATGATGCAGTTTTGATTCCACTTGTGTGCATGTGAGACCACCAGAACAGAGAAGCACCTGTGCCCTCTTTACAAGCGTAGACTGTTGGATTCTCCGGGGTCCTGAAACACAAAACTGGATTCACTCCTTCAGAGCCTGGAAATCCACGTTATAAAGTCTCTCCGTTGCAACATTACCCGCCGACTATTAGCGCGTCGGATTGGAGCGTGTGGACATTTCCTCAGGCGCACAAGTTCTCGGCCAGCTGGGAGGATTCGGGAGGGTTTGTAATGTGGGAAGAGATTTCTTTCTGGAATTTCGTAAGCCCTTGTTTGGAAAAAAGAAATCTTCAGGTCCTACGCCGATGGATTTCCTAGAGGAGAAAATTCAGCTCTGAAAAATGGGAAACGCCTCTGCACTCCGTTCAGCACGCATATAAAAGGCCCTTTATGTGTATGTTTCTCTTTCTGGAAAGCTTTTGGCAGCACAGCGGGTCTGTGAATCATCCCAAAGTGGGCCGAAAGTCAGTAGCCATGACAACCGGCTCCGCGTTGACAACATGGCTGGTTGTCGTGGTGACGGGATGGCTCTGACACCCTGGAGGAGTTGAACTTCCTGGTGTTTCTGAGCATGCTTTTTCCAAATGAGACACAGCCTGCTGCCTCCAAATGATCCTAGACCCTCTGGAATGAGGTCAGTCTCTATGTGGGAAGCAGACTTTCCACATTAACGCCATATCAGTATGATCACTTAGATTAGCTGTGTTTGCCCATGATGTATTTCCATAATGAGCTGATGGAGACCAGGTGACTACAGCTGGATCCTTATAGATACGGGGCTATGATCACATGGGTTACCCCTCCAGGTAATATAATTTCACCTTCTGATTTGCATTTGTGTTCCTAATCTAAGAACCTGTAATAAAAAGAATGTGGAGCTGTTTCTGAGAACCCCCACCGACCACTTCATTAGGTACACCTCCTAGTATCCGCACTCACTGTCCATTTTATCAGTTCCACTGACCATATAAGAGCACTCTGCAGTTCTACACCTACAGACTTTAGTCCATCTGTTTCTCTATATACTCTATTACCCTGTTCTTCAAGGGCCAGGACCCCCACAGGACCACCACAGAGCAGGCATTACTTGGGTGGTGGGTCATTCTCAACACTGAAGTAGTTGTGGAATGGTAGTGTGTTTTGTAGTAGTACATGTGGACCAGATAGAGCAGACTGAACTAGACAGCATAAAATTAATATGGAAACATTTGAAGCACTGAACGTTGTTTAAAAACTTCTGCACGTTATGCGTAATGGTGGTGTTATTGCTCAGCATATTGCTGAACATTGTAAAAAAGTGTAAACAATAACCTCTAAACTATATATCATAAACATTAGACCAGTAAGCATTGGTACTACTGTACTGTGTAGTAGGAACTGTAAACTGACAGTGGTGAGTGGTAAAGTGCTCAGGGGAACCTTAACACATTAAACGCACAAAAAAATAGATACATTCGTAGATATGGAATTTTATATTAAATTATCAATCAGTGTTTGCAGAATCATAGCCTGTGACTTAAGACTCTGTGAGTAATGACAAATTATCTTTAGATGTGAGGAAGTGTTAGACTTTAGTGCTTCTAAAGTGTTTTTAGGGTCCTTCAATGTCTAGTGTATGATTAGCCTAGGTCTCACCCCAAAAACTAATAATAAGAAATGGTCAATTGACTGGTGGCAACGACTGCCAAACAAAAACCACAAAAATAAAATTGGAATATCATAATTAAAAAAAACGTTTAAAAAAGTATGAATCTACAGAATTTGCAGATAAATGCCATTATTAACACAGATTTGTCTCAAATCATTATCATTAAACATCTTTAAACATCATTAAACATAAAGAGCACTATAGTGAGAGCGCGCTGTATGTCGTGAGTGAGTACAAAGCTAACGGTTATATAAGTACGGCACGCGGAATGGTTAGGGGGGGTTTGTAACCTGTATGTTCTGCTGCAGTGTTGTCTGGGATTGTAACCACGAGGTGTGGGTGCTCCCCTGCCCAATTAAGTGGTCCAGTACTCCGAACGGTTGTGTCTCGCCTGGATTTCTTTATGGAGGTCGGGGGAAGCAGCTCACCCACTGTTGCATCTCCCTCCCCGGGAGCCTTCACCCAACTACTGAGTCCGTTACAAGTTGGCGCCCGAACTTTTGGTCCCTTTCGACCCGAGTATTGTTGTGACTTAATTTTTTTTTTTCTCTTTAACATTTAATTGTTGCCCTTTCTGTGGTCCGCCGTTCGGGCGTGTTGGTGCTAGCTGACTAGCTTGCTCGTTAGCTTGGGCTGCTGGCTGCGTTTTTCGGACATTCTGTGAACCGCCCGTGGTGTTTGGTGGCCGGTTTCATTTGGCGGGTGTATTGGCTCTCCTTTTTAGCGTTAGCTTTAGCGCGGTTGCTACACTTTGCCTTGGCTATGGACGCTAGCGTTAGCTTCGCTGTTTAGCTGCGGACCGCTGCTGCCTCGCTTTAGTTTGTGGCGAGACAGCCGTTCGGAGCACTGTAAAAGTTATTGGGCAGGGGAACACCCACACATCATGGTTACTATCCCAGACAACACTGCAGTAGAACATACAGGTTACAAACCCCCCTCGTAACTATTCCGCGTGCCGTGCTCAACCGTTAGCTTTGTACCCCCTCTCTCGCTCACATCACGCATGCGCTTAATGCCGGCACTTAAAGTGACGTTACACTATGCCTTCCTGTGTTATGACCCCCGCCTCCCAGACAAATCCAAATAAAACTGCCTCAACCTCTCCGTTACAGCTATAAATGTTCAGCAGATGTTATTATACAAAGTTTCCTAATTATTTCATCAAATTACACCTTTACTGTAAAAACAAAAAACACAACCCTTATTGTAAAAATACATTTACATTACATTTACGGTATTTAGCTGACGCTCTTATCCAGAGCGACTTACAAGGTTAATCATATTACAGGGAGGCCAGTGTGGTGTTAGGAGTCTTGCCCAAGGACTCTTACTGGTGTAGCACAGCATAGTCACTCAGCCCGGGATTCAAACCCCAGCCTCCCACGTGTGGTGGTGGCTACTTGGTTGGTTTCTTGGCCAGGGTTAAAAAGTAATTGGGTATAGATGGATTTCTACAAAACACACTGTACAAAATGCAACCTAAAAACATTCAGTTTTACCCAACTCAAAAGATTACCTTGACTGAAAGAAATTCTTTTAACTCCCCAAATTCATTTCAAGAGCAGAGGGATTTCTACAATACTTGAACTCCCAAAGTTCCCTTTTGTGGTGTTAAGTTGCACTTATAGCCAGCAGCAACGTGACTTCAACCTTTAACCTTGGCATACTAGAAAGATGCACACAATAGGTGGTATGCCGGGGGGAGGTCAACACGAAGAGGGTGAGTAAAACAATATCCAAATAGAAGAAGTCAGGATCCAATGGGAAAGATGAAACCCTGCAGCCTGCTGCAGTATTTTACTGTCATTTTACAAGGATAGTTTTGGCATTTCACATCTAGCTTTTATGTTGTGTTACAGTTTCACGATGAATAAACCGATAGAGAGACTCCAGAAGGCTCTTGGAAACTAATCCCGCTCCATTAACTCCCATTCAAAAGGCCTATTCCTGCTCCTGTAATGTTACCATGTTGAAGATACATGTTTTTATTTGGACAGCAACAATATAATTCTGTAAAATGTCTTTGGATGCTGCACCATAACATCCCTCTTCACTGAAACTATGGAGCCCAATCCCTAAAAAACAACACTCAGACCCCATTACCCCTCCTTCAACCAGACTTTACTGTTGGCCATATGCATTCTGGTGTTTGATCAGCAGTACTCACCACAGTACTTGTGCTGGTGTTGCTGCTTCCAGAGTCAGTTTGACACTCTCTAGTGAGTGACGATGCAACCGCACATTTGGCCGCACCGTGCTATAAGTTTGTGCGTGGTTTATCTCTTTGTAGCTGAGCTGTTGCTGCCGATAACCACCTTAGCACCACACTATTGCCGCTTACAGTTAGCCGGGGCAGATCTAGCAGGCCAGGAAACAGACTCACACTGACGACATCCTCAATCAAGGACAATGCACAACACCTCAACATGCACAGAACACCAAATGTCTATGGGGCAGTACACTCTCCAAAACCAGACCCAGACCTCATTACCCCTCCTCCAACCAGACTTCACAGTTGGCCGTATGCATTCTGGTGTTTGATCCACCATACTACCCTAGAGCACAGTTCTTGGGCTGATGCTTCCAGGGTCAGTTTGATGATGCCACAGAGTTCAGGCATTACGTACATGCTTCAGCCCTTGCCTGCACTGCTCTATGAGTTTGCGTGGTCTACCTCTTCGTAGCTGAGCGATTGCTGCTGATAGCCTTCAATTTCACACTAATTCCACATACAGTTAGCTGGGGCAGATCCAGCAGGCCAGGAAATCTGCAAACTGACTTGTGGCCAAGGCAGCCCCAGACCCCATTACCTCTTCTACAATCGACTTTACTGTTGCCAGTATGCATTCTGGTGTTTGATTGTTATAATTCAAAATAATCTGTACAATAATGTTTTTCTATCTGTAAAACTTTAATAAAATTTGATATAATTTTTTTGTTTTTATGGTTTAATTTGACATTTTTTGTTCATAAGTTTTTTTACCCTTTATGACTTTTTCAAAAACAAATTTACAGTGCTTTTGTGGGAACCAACAATCCAAATCTCCTCCTACCTGTCTCATAAATGTACATATCAGAGAATTTCTCCTGTCTTTGTATATTCTGCATTTTGTGTATATGTTGTGTATTTTGTATTTATTAGGGTTGCGCATTGCAAAGCAATCCGATTTATATTCTTCTTCTTTTTCTTTTTCTGCCGTTTCTTCGCCGATTAACTTGCCCCACAGTTTTCGAGATATCAACTCCGTTCCAACTCCACATTGTCCGGTATGATGCGCTGATGTCCATCTAACCCACTTCCGCTCGACCTAGAGACACCAAATCGGATACACTAGCTCGGGGTGAAGTCCCAGGACTCAGTGTTGGATTGACCCGCACTTGTTCGTTACTCTTTCTTTTCGCATCCCTTTTTCCTCCCATAGAGAATGAATGGGAAGGAAAATTCTTTGCCTACGTACTCTACTCCCGCTTGACGTAAAGCCTCCAAATTCGCCCCCGAGCCAGCATTCGGTGATGGATTGACCCGCACTCATTCATCTCTCCTTTTTTCCCCGCATCCCTCGTTCCTCCCAAAAAGTCCCAGTCATTTTTAGACACATCTAAAGCCGGCTGTTTCGTTCGTCCGAGAGGCGCGTAACTTCACATACACAGTAAGGGCAGGTCCCCAAGCACTGACCCACAGTCATACTGACCCGCACTCGTCTATCTGTCATTTATTCATCCCTCCTTCCTCCCATAGAGTCCCAGTCATTTTCAATCCAAACCAAGCAAGCAGTCTTTCCGCCCATAGAGCCACCAGTCATTTCAAAGGGCAGGCTCCAGACGCTAATCCACAGCAGTGACCTGCACTTGTCTATTGTCGTTCGCCCAAGAGCCCAGTCCAAAAACCAAGCAGTGATGCCTTTGTTCGCCCAAGAGCCACCAAACTAAAGGCAGGGCCCCAGACGTTAATCAACAGTCATACCGACCCGCACTCGTTTACTCATCCCTCATTAATCACTGAGCAAGCTGCGCAACCATCCCGCGTTTCCCTCAGGAAATGCACTTTTCTAGTTTAATATAACTTTCATATCTCTTTATTTTAATATGTTTAGTATGTATATAGTGTTGTCCTCCTGTAGAGTATCAACCTGAGCCTCAACACAAGCATTTCAATGCATAAATGTCCTGACTTGTTGTGCATATGACAAATAAACCTGAAACTTGAAATTGAAACTTGAAACTAATCACCTTCACTCAGGTCAGGATCTCAGGCTTGTTAGTGCATCTCCTGCAGGAATCACACCATAGACCCAAAACCCCACACCAGAGAGAGAGTCCTCCACACCTGCAAGACCCAGAACTGGTAATGATTTCAATCTGACAGAATGGAGATGTAACCTAACGACGTAAACACTTTTAAAAAACGTGTTTTTGCAATCCGAGCATCCAACAGAATTCATATGAGTGAAGCCATATGGGAAAGTACAAATATTTAAAGGTCAAGGTTTCAGGCAGACATAGTTTGTCTTGCTTTCACATGATCGTCTACTTATATGATGTGCAACAAAATGACTCTCACTCTGTGAATTCTGATGGACAATTTGAGGTAACTTGGTGCATTTAAGCACATTAGCCATTTCCAAACATTATAGGTTTATAGAGTTATTTATACCTAATACCAAACATACCTTAATAAATCATACACTGAAAAAGAAAACCTAAGCTATCTAGGCTAATCCTAGAACCTTGTTTTCTTTCCAATTAGGTTAATTTCTCTCATGTGGGCACAAGTACAAATATACAAAGACAATGTGCTCCCAATGAATTACGTTCCACTGGATACATGGTGGCCACAAGTATGTGGACACCTAACCCTCGCTCTTATATAAGCTTGTTTGACATCCTATTCCATAACCATGGGCATTTCAGCTGACTCCTTAGCCTTAACTCCTCTGCAAAGGCCTTTCACAAGATTTTGGAGAGTCCAGTCAGAAGAGCATTTGTGAGGTCAGGATTTGATGTTGGGTGCAAAGACCCTGCTCACAGTTGACATTCCAATTGGGGTTGAGGTGTGCAGACCAATGATTGGTCCTAATTCTGGGAAATAAGCATGAGCACTGCTTCAGAATTCAGGGCCAGTGTGCTCTACACCACTCCCGCGAACCCTTGGGACTGTGCATAGTGATCTTAGGCTTGTGTGCAGCTGCTCGGCCTTAGAGCCCATTTCTTTAGGCTCCCGACACACAGTTCTGTACGTGATACGCAATGCTAGCATAGGAAGCATTACCAGCTGGGAGTGTTGCACTGAGCTGTGATGGGCTGTGAACTGGGTGGGCTATTCATTAGAGTAATAGCAGCATTGCGCTATGGTTCTCAGATAGGGCTTAATTTTAGCATCACATGAATATGCTTCAGACTCTACTCTGGGACTTTAGTCATGTTACAGAGAGAGAAAGTGAGATATGACAATCTTAAAAAAGACACAATATTCACCATTTGGACAATTACCAAAAAAAAAAAAAAAGTTTTTTTTTCCCATTGAAGTGTTTTTTCTTGAAGCGTGTCCATGACTGATGAACGAGGCCTGGCGTAACATTAAACTTACGATGCTTCTCTGATTCCCTGTGCTACAAGCCCTCAAACTAAATCACGTTTGACAGAGGTCACATGTAGGCTACCCATAAATCCCAGGGAGGTTTGCTTTGACTGTTACTTGGGAGGGTATGAAAACAAAATGGAGTAGCCAAAACACGCCAAACCAAAACCAGCAAATAAACACATCGTATAAGCTGAAAGATGGTTTGGTTTAACCTCTGAGGGAACGCTACAGATCAGAGAAACTGATCCTAATGCTCTGTCCCGAGAGACTCAGTGAGCTGCTAATGTGGAGCTCGGTCTTCGAAAGGCCCGAAAACTGTTATAGTTCTCGATCATTTACATTTTAATGGTTCCTCTCAGCGGTTCTACATTATGCTCTTAAAGAGTTTCTTGGTTCCTCTTCATGCTCTCTGGGAGTTTCTCATTTGGACCAGTGGTTCTTTATCATGCGCTCAGGGAGGATCTCTTTTTTGGAACATTGGTTCCCCTCAGCGGTTCTACATTATGCTCTTAAAGAGTTTCTTGGTTCCTCTCTGTGGTTCCTCTTCACGCTTTCTGGGAGTTTCTCGTATGGACTCTTGTTCCAGTGGTTCTTTATCATGCTCTCAGGGAGGATCTCTTTTTTGGAACATTGGTTCCCCTCAGCGGTTCTACATTATGCTCTTAAAGAGTTTCTTGTTTTCTCTCAGTGGTTCTTCAGGGAGCTTCTCTTTTGGAGTCTTGGCTCATCTCAGGGTTGCTTCCTCTTTCTCCTAGAGGCTCTCTCTCTTTTTCTTGGAGCACTGGCTTTTCCTTATTGGTTCTATGTTCTTTGAGAGTTTCTTGCTCTCTGGGAGCTTCTTGCTTGGAGTCCTGACTCATCTCAGGGTTTCCTCCTCATGCTCCTAGAGAATGTCTCCTTTTAAAACATGGTTCCTCACGGTGGTTCTTCCTCATGTTCTAACAGTGTCCCACCTTTTGAGTCGTGGTATCTCTCAGTAGTTCCTACTCATGCTCATTTTTTGGAGTCTTGGTTCCTTTCAGCCTCCCCTCAAGGCTTCATGGAAAACTCATGTTTCTCCTCACCAAGATTCTCCAGTTCCTGCTCCCCAGGAAGCTCTTGTTACTGCACCCTGGGGCCAGACCTGTTCCTGCTTCCTGGGCCATTCCAGTTATTGCTCCAATAACTGGAATGGCTCTCCTGCTCCCCAGGCTGCTCCAGCTTCTGCTCCTTGGGCCACTCCTCTTTCTGCTCTCCAGGCTCATGTTTCTATTACCCTTGCCACTCCATTTCTTCCTCCATGGGCCATTCTTGCTACTGCTCAACGTGGTTGCTTCAGGTGTGGATCCCTGGGCCAGTTCCTGTTCCTTGGGCCGCTCTATTTACTGCTCCCCAGGCCACTTCTGTTCCAGCTCTGTGGGCCGCTCATCTTTCTCCTCCCCTGGTTAGTATAGTTTCTGCTCATCAGGCTGCTTCTTATCCCTGCTCCCCAGGCCGCTCCTGTCCCTGCTTCTGGAGCAGCTCCTGTTCCTACACCCCAGACTGTCCCATTCCTGTGCTGACTCCATGCAGGGCTCATGTTCCAATCCTCCAGACTGCCCCAATCCTGGTTCTCCAAGCAGCTCCAGGGCCATCCGCCAATTCTGATGTCCAATTATAGTTTATATTTTTATTTTTATATTGAGCATAATATATGCTCAGCAATGCTGATTTAAAGGTCAAACTGATGCAGCCAGGGTGCTCAGTTTTTCCAGTGTTTCAGCAGTTTGCCTGGAATAATCAGTTTGGAATCCTTTTTTTATCTCGGTTTTGGCCAATCTGTTTTGAATGGCCATTACCCGGCCACGTTTTTGCGGGGCTGTTGTTTCTGTGTGAGTGCTACTCATTGCTGGCGACCGTTGCCTCCTCATTGAACACGCTCCCAAATTCTCAGTCACTCATACCACGGACAATAAACACTCAGCATTAAGCCGAAGCCATCCTGCATTCGGACTGGGGATGGGATTAGTGCAGACAGTTAGGCACATTCTCCTAATGCAAACCAGTAGGCGTGTACACTGTGAGGTGTACCACGGGCTGTGAGGGCCGCACCTTAAAGGAGGTGAAGCCGGTACCTTTAGAACCTTATCCATGTGAACATACTTCAGCGGCTTCTCGCTTCCTCACAGTGGCCTTCTCACTGTTGCCTTTCTTAGCCCACGTACGGCTGCTGGTCACGGTGAAGAGCTGTGTTGCTCCTACAATACGTGGAGCTACGCTGGATCACCAGGTAAGTAAAGAAGTATAGTTTTGTATTTATGCTGCACGTTTAAAACCAAAGTGCTTTCCAATCAAAGTCGAAGATGCCCATCTTCCGTTCACCACCCTCACCCACAACACCCACATTCATTAACACGGCACAGTTCAACAGTAAACACAGTTTGAGTTAAACGATACTGCTACATGGCCCAGTTTATACTATTTACCTGTATACACTCTTTTGCACGTGTTAGTGTTAGTACCTGTCCCAGCTGCTATTACTACACTTCCACTTCATCTCTGCTCTCTAGGTGATTCCACTCCTGTCACTGTTGACTCCCGAGTAATGATCATGTTATTAATATTAATATTTTACTGATTGTCTTTACTACCCCCATCCTACCTCTGTTTAGTGCAATAAATACATATCGCTGTTCGTGTACATGCTCATTGTGACTATAGATATACCTCTTCTTATTTTTTTTACCTTTTAATATGCTTAATAATCCAATTCAATTTAACTTTAGTGTCATTATACCAATACAGGGTTGGACAGTATAACGAAACACAGTTAGGGTCCTTCTCCAGTGCAGTATAAGATTATATATATATATATATATAAAATATGTGTGTGTGTATGAAAATAGTGTAGTCTAAAGTCAAATAGACTAAAACAGAAACAATGCCAGACCTGTTCCTGCTCCCTGGGCCATTCCAGTTATTGCTCCAATACGGTTAGCTCTGTTTGGGACTAATTATGGGACGCAGGAGGTATGAAGTGTGGTAGCAGCACTCCAGCGTCTGACTATTACAGCCTGGCTAAAAGGACAGAACCAGAAGGAAACGCAGACTTGGAAGCCCTGAAACACTGGCATCCATCCGCTCCACCGTCAACTGTTTATCAACTGGATTCTATTGTACAACTAACCAACTTTTCTATCTGCATGGTTACTTCTAAACTAGGAAAATGTTTCTCGCTGTTGTCAGCAAGTGAAGTCAAATGACCAGGTTAATCCCACAATTACACGAGCAATATGCACTGTATGTAGCAAGCGTAGTACGTGTGTATCTCTTACGCCTTCCATTGTGTCTTCTAAAATGAAGGGTATTAATAGTATCTCTGTCTCTCTTTTCCCCAGCCTCTATTGTTTTGGTAAATCTTTACTTTAGATGTTGACAAATTGCTGTGAGGACCTGATTGCATTTGGCCACAAGAGCATCATGCAGGTAGGGTACTGAAGTTGAGTTAGTTCTTATCCCAGTGGTATTGGAAGGAGCTCCATGATTTCATGGAATGCAACTTCGCGCGCTCGAGGAGCTTTATATTGCGCTTTAGCAGGTGCACCTTTATATGCTTGAGCACTTGCTTGGTATTTGGGCTATCGTGTGACCAGAGCAGCTGCACCAGGGCATCCCATTCTGTATGGGGCAATCATGGACTAGAGGTAAGGAAACCACTCTTGTGATCCGGAGGTCACCGGTTTAGTTCCCTGAAGTGCACCTAACCTGCAACTGCTCCCCAGGTGATGTGGATAGGCGCTCTGTGCTGGGCATGTGTGCTCACTACCCACTAGTGTGGGGGTGTTTCACTGCACCAATGGGTTTAATGCAGAGGTAACTGGATTCCTATGTGTGTAAGTGCAACTGGATCTAAATGGTATTCGTAATGCTTTTCTATGGAGACGATACAAGCCATTAAAAGTAATGAGTGCACCTAAGTGTAGCTGAATTCTCCAACTCTAAATGGTGTCTGGATACTATCAGACATGCAGTGTAGGAACACAAGGTGTCCAAAATAGTATTGGTTGAATGCTACTGCATAATATGTTGTACTGGGTTTTAAGTTCCAGGAACAATTAGTTTTTTATTGCAGGGGAATAATAAATTCTCTAATTCTTTAATCCCAGTTGCTGTCTTGCGCAGCATGCAGTGGAAAAAAACTGTCTTTAACTTTTTTTTAAAAGTTATATTTAATGAGAGGCTGCCAGGGTAAAAAAACTCTGAAATGCCATCTACAGCAGAGGTGGACTTCTCTAGTTTTAGGGGGCTGGGGTCTGTCCACGGTTTTGCAGTTCCCCTAAACCTGGCAATTAACAGATAGATTGAATTAGATGTGTTTAAGCAGCGACATCACCCAAACGGTGCTGGACACCAGCTGTCCAGAACTAAAGCTGTGCACCCCTGGTCTATAGGTTTGGCATCGTGGGGCATGAATGGGTTTCCAGTTTACAAACATTACTGGGCACATGTGCAGCCAGGGGTGTAAAACCCCATTAGTAGCGTAGCCGGTCACAAGACGGTAATGTTACTCAGCTGTTGTAATCAGTGAAGTATTGTTTGTGAAGTCTTGTTGACTCTATTATAAAATGGCATTACAGAGTTGGATCTGTTTGTTTGTGTAGCATTACGTGAAACGTTACCTGCGTCTTCCTGTCCAACAGAAACGGAGCAACTGCCTCATCTGGTTCACATTTTCCCATTCCACCTTAAATGGTGCAGCAGTTAGGCTACATTCCCATCCCAGCTTCATGTTCGAGTTTCCATTCCACCTTAAACAGTGCAGCAGTTCTATTCCAGCACCTCAGAGGCTTGTTTGAATTTTTGGGCCAAGCCACTTTGTTTATTTCCCCTGTACAGATCCAGGGCTGTGTACCAACACCAGATTATTTTCCAGCAGGCACACGGAATGGAAAGCCAGCCGGCTGTGAGGAGATATTCACTGAATTTGACAGCAGTGTATTGGATTAAAATCCTATACTGCACCTTTAAGGACGATTTCTGCTCTGACTATTTCAGTTAATTTGATTTTAGTTACAGTTGAAGATTACTTTGATATGTTTTTAATTATTGTTCTACATTTATTACCCTTTCTTTTATTTAATTTTTTTTCTTTTTATATCTATTTCAAAGTTACTCTTAAGCTTAGTGTTTTACATTTATGTATTATTTGTTTTTTATGATTGATAATTTTATTTTAAAACAATTATCAATCATAAAATTCTTTTTCTTCTTCTTCTTCTTCTTATTATTATCATTATTATTATTATTAACAACAATAATAACAATAAAATGTTATTGTATTATTAATAATACAATATTGTAACAATATTAACAACAACAATTGTTATTGTTGTTGTTATTATTATTGTCATTTATTTAATTTAATAACATTTTACTTGTACATTTAGTTTTATAAATAATAATAATACAATATAATAATAATAACAACAATAATAATAATAACAACAATAATAACAACAACAATAATAACAATAACAATAACAACAACAATAATAATAATAATAATAATAATAATAATAATAATAATAATAATAATAATAATAATAAAAATAATATTCTGTCAAGTTAATACTATTTTACCATAGTTTTATGGCTATGACAGTAATAATAATAATAATAATAATAATAATAATAATAATAATAATAATAATAATAACAATGTATAATTATTATTACTATTATTTATTGTTGCCATTGTTCTCTGTTTAATACAATTTTACTTGTATTATTGAGTTTTATATACTGAGTTCATTATTATTATTATTATTATTTTTATAATTTTATTATTGTATTTTATTTAGATAAATTTATTTCTATTAATTTTTTTACATTTACATTTAATAGATAATTAGAGTTTTAAGAGATGCTCTGAAATCTCATTGGCCAGTTCAGGGCCTCCTCAGAATCTGATTGGCCGCTGTTCGGTTTGAATTTGCGGGACGCGCGTGCTGATTAATGACGGCGCTGTTCGCAACGGTTTTGGTACTCCTCCGGCATAATAACTGGTCAACTGTCGTCCCGGAACACCGAGGCTTTAGAGGTTCGTCCCTCTAATGGATAGTAGGCGTGCTTTAATCAGGTCCACCTCGTCTGTGGGTGTAACAAAACGGTATCCAGTAACTTAAAAACACCTACATGTCTGTTAGCAAGCAAGCTAGCGAACTTGAGCTCGGTTAGCTGAGGAGGTAGGTAGCCGAAAGGGGCTACTAGCTAGGTTAGCTAAATCCAAAGTAAATAAGCACAGGGCGCCGCTTACTGTTTATATACTGTTTATATAACAGTTGATGCTAGGTAACATTAAGCTAGCTGGCTAGCTTGCCCTATAGTCTACACATGCTTAAGTTGGTGAATTGTTTGGATGACGTATTTATATATTCATATTTACAGGCAGGATCCAAGATGAGCAGATATTACACATAAAAAGGGAAATAAGTTACTGAACCAGCAACAGATAAAGAAAAAGAAGGTCTGGCAAGTCTTGAGTCTGTGATGCCATGTAGGAAGACCCATTTGCAGCTCCATCTACATTCAGTGGTATGTGAATTTCTCTCAGTTCCTGATATATTGTCCATTAGTGTGAATTTGTCCTCTCACACATAGTAAGAATAGACCAGTAACTGTGCTCAGTCTGATTTGTAGCTCAGTTTAATCAGTAGTTTGATGTTTTTTTTTTTTTTTTTTTTTAAATCAATAACTCATTTTGAAATCAGGTTTATATAAAACGCTCTAGCTGTTAGTCCATGAAAGGAAAATTGGAAAGGGTCTGGAACATTTTTACTGCTTGAAAATACACAAGATTTAAATGTTACATTAATTTGATGTATACAGCACACATACAGTTCATTAAAATTGCTATGAATAGAAGCTTGAAAGGATAAAAGAAACACAGCCAGTAAATTTGGAGATATGCTCGTACACCAATCAGCCATAACATTGCAGGTGTGAGTGGATTACAGCAGTGTTGCTGCTGGACTGAGAAAATTGGACTGTCCTGTAGGCAGCATCTTGTGACGACTGATGATGGACTAGAGGATGACCAGCACTGCACTGTGCAGCAGCAGATGAGCTATCGTCTCTGACTGTACATCCTCCAGGTGGACCAGCAAGGTAGGAGTGTCTCATAGAGTGGACAGTGAGTGGGCACAGTGTCTAAACACTCCAGCAGCACTGCTGAGTCTGATCCACGCACACCAGCACCACACACACTAACACACCACCACCACGTCAGTGTCACTGCAGTGCTGAGAAAGATCCACCACCCACATAATACCTACTCTATGGTGGTCCTGTGGGGGTCCTGATCATTGAAGAACAATGTAACCTAGTACAGAGAAACAGATGGACTACAGCCTGAAACTGTACACCTACAGAGCGTCCTATATAGTAGACAGTGTATGTAGATACAAGGAGGTGGTGTTAATGCTGATAGGTGTATGTGCCACCAAGGTTATAATAGTTTTGGGTTTTTCATTCCTTAGTTTTATTTTGTTGTGATTTTTTTCTTCTTCCAGTTGAGTTAGTTCTAATTTGTTTTTAGAGTGAGTTTGCTAGTTTTTATTAGTTATTATTTTTAATGCCTATTTTTAGTTTAGCTTTTATTAGTTCTAGTATTAATATAAGTTTTAGTTTTTTCATACTTTGGGTTATTTTTCAGGTGCAGGATTTAAAAAGGCAAGTACTGGGTAATAAAAACAAAAAGTATACCATTTTAAAAAATGTATTCAGTTACTGTTGAACAACGAACTGTCCACAAAGACTGTAACAGTCCACAAGATAGCAGCCTTAAGTGCACAGTGTGTGTAATACTGCTGCTGGAAATGGTCAATAGACTGAAGAGAAATGAACACTGTCTTCTACTATACCCCATGCCTGTCTCATGCATGTCTCCTCAATGCAGCGAGCAGTGGACTCCCCTGTGTGTTGGTGCTCCTTTCGGTGTAGGTTAAGCAGAGCATGGTGAAGCTGGCCTCCCAGGTGGATGATAAAAACATGCTGACACACCCATGAAAGATGCGGTTAATCCTCTCTTGCGCCAACCATCTACACAGAGGGTCAGTTTCCTCGCGCCCTTTATGATCTCTTTCAGTTTGTGATTTGCCTTTTCCAGCTGCGCTCCAATAAGGTTATTCACTCCTGCAGCACCGGGTGAGTTGAATTTTGGTTCGAGTGAAAAGCTAAACTTTTCTTATTGAGACTATCCCAGTCTCAATAAACATATTTACCAATGCATCCTCCCGCTGCCGTTGTTCCCGCGTATTAACTAACCAGCAGCTATTCGGTCGGCAGTGAAAGCAGTCCATTATGGTTTTAAGTACTCCGAATGGCTGTCTCCTGCGTAGATTTCTCTATGGAGGTCGGGGCAAGCAGCTAACCACATGTTGCATCTCCCACCCCGGGAGCCTTCACCCAACTACCAAGTTCGTTACACAAGGTACTCGCAAGTATCTCTCTTGTGTGAGCTTCTCAAATGGACTTGTATCTTTCTCACAGTCATATTTAATGAAATCCCATATAGCACCCTACCTTTGCTGTTTTTTTTCTGAAGCAGACTGTAAACAAGAAGTGGCGTCACAAGCCATGAGGTGCCATACGGTGCCGGCAGCTAATGTAAAACTGCTCCAGTGGAAAAAATCGATTTCATGTCAGTCCACAAGTCTTACAAATTAATTGACACGAAAATAAGAAAAAGAAGCGTATTCTATATATAATTTCAGTATGTTTTAGTTTTTTTTAAATGTTTTTAGTTTTGTAAATGCATAATACAGTTCCAGTTTTTTTATTACCACTTTTTTATTTATTTCAGTTAATGAATATGTTTTTTCAATTTCAGTTTTCGTTGTTTCGTTCATTTTTCGTTAACTATAATAGCCCTGGTGCACACCCCTTCTCATCCACTGTCGTAGGTTCATGAAATTCCGGCCTGCTAGATCTGCCACAGTAAATGCTAATCTTGAAACATAAAAGCATCTCAGAGCATAAACAGCTCAGCTGCAAAGCTGTCAAATATCAGGACAACTGAGTGCTGAAGCATGTAAAATTGCCTGTCACATGTAGCATCATTCTCAGTCAAGTTCAAAACTGCAACATCAGCTCAAAAACTGCAGGAAAGTTTGGTGGAAGGGGGATGATGGTCTGCGGCTGTTTGTCCTCACCCCCTTCGTTCCAGTGAGGAATGATGTTAACGATCCAGCATACAAAGTTCAACACTTCAACAATTAGCTTCAGACTGTTCAGACAACCGTTTGGGGAAGACCTTTTTCTGTTCCAGCATGACTGTGCCCTGGTGCTAGTTGGTTTGCTGACTTTAGTGCGGAGGAATTTGAATGGCCTACACAGAGCCCAAACCTCAACCGACTGAGGTCCTTTGGGATTCATTGGAATGTTGGTTGCAAGCCAGGCCTCCTTATTCAACATCAGTGCATGACCTCACAAAAGCTATTTTGACTGAAAGAGCTCAAATTCCCACAGCCACACTTCAAAATCTAGAGAAATTACTTCACTGAACAGTGAAGACTGTTATAGCAGCAACTCAATATTAATGTCAATGATTTTGGAATGGGAAATTCCAACAATTTAGTGTTAGGTGATTTCCCAAAAAAATGTCTATTTAATTTGCTTTAAAATTAATAATGCATGCCAGACAGATCATTCCATTTCCATGGTGTCTACGAGATCCTTCATCTTACTGGTGCATGTCTTCTATCCATTGCCACCAACAGTGTGCTATGGTAGTATCCACACAACCGGTATGGTGTGCAACATGTCAGGAAGACCCCTTCCCTGGAGCCCTATGATGCGACCCCTCTATATCTCTTCCAATTGCTCAAATTTCCAAAGCACACTTTGCTTTAAAGGATGCTACCAGCGCAACAGCACGCGTCGGAATGGGAAGCACAACCAACAGGACGACCTTTTAAATTGACTCAGGAACAGCGATAAAGCCTGACCTTGTTCTTATGTGTGGCCGAGCATGAAACTTGAATCATTCGCATGTCTCGATGTCAAACCCACCCATGAAGTTTCATTGATAAAAGGTAAAAAGTTTCCAATAAGTGTTGTAATAAATTAATAGCATGGCATACAGTTATAGCTCCTTGAACTAATATGCTCTTATGTATCTTAGTTTAATGATACATTTATAACGGATGTGGTCTATTTCTCACAAACTGGTACAGAACAATAGCATTGTGGTCCACAGTAAGGTAGATATTCAGTCTGAGGTGTTTAATGAAGGCACACAAAAACTAGAATTAAAGAAATAGAAAAAATCTTCTGGTTTTCATTTTTTATTTGATTAGTGTGCACCAAACAGTATAGGTAAGAAATTACCCAGGATCTGTTATGGATCCTGATGACATTGTATGACTCTTTTTTATAATACCTTCACTCAGTGGAGACAAATGAATTGGTTTATTGCATTTCCAAAACAGTCAGTTTTGGACAAGATGCTTCTCCTTTTTCATTTTAAAATCTCCTGGAAATGACTAGATATTTATTTTCTTCATTATATCTTCCACTTAGTTTTTTATATTTAAGACAAACGATCTGTCTGCTTTTACTACCTGTTCATTGATACGGAAGGCTTTTCCTTCCAAGATGCCTTCTGCACTGGAAACACCAACAGAGATAGCTCTGTCTACTTTGCCAAACTTAAAGGTGCACATAATAACTGTTTTTGTGTTTTATGCCTCAGTTGAATATGGCTTGTCACATGGCTGCTGGATAGGGAGATAGCCAGTGGATGAACTCTGTGACTCTGTAGGAAGCTCATAAAAGATATTTTCCCATCTCGAGGGCCATGAAAAAATATCCATGTCTGTGTGCATGTTAAAGGGGCAAAGTGGTGGCTGTGGGTATATAAAAAGTACAGTAGTTGAAAAGAATAATAATAGTCCCATAGCATAATAGTGGTAAAAACATTGTATTGTGAAATACCAAATAGCTCCTACCTTTTCTTTAATTGTTTAAATATTGGAAAAAATGAGTTTTTGAGTTTTGAAATCAGCAGTTTCTTAGTCCATTGGTGCATGTTGTTAAGGTGTACTCTAAGGGTGAAGCAGTGCTGTAATGAATTATTTGCTCTACCCATATAAGAAACGATAAACAGTGACTTAGCCCATCTGGTATGCAGTCATGTGAAGACCAAATACATCCCTGACTTTTTCAGCTTTCTTGCACATACATATATCCACTCGTCATTTAAACAATGTTGAGGCAAAGTGACACCTAACCTTAACACTTGTCATCTTACAAATGATTGTCATATTAACACTTATCTTGTGTGGAAAAGTTCATATATACACTCACGCAGCACTCTATTAGGTATCTATCGCCAATTATCATGTCTACCTACCATATAGCTTCACTTTAATAATTACAAATTGTAGTTTCTCTATTTCTCTGTATATGCTTTATTCCCCTTTTCACTGCAGTGGTCAGAACCGCCACACATTTAGCAGCACTGCTACGTGTGATCCACTTGTGCCAGCACATGAACAT
Source organism: Prochilodus magdalenae (assembly GCA_024036415.1). Lineage (NCBI taxonomy): Eukaryota > Metazoa > Chordata > Actinopteri > Characiformes > Prochilodontidae > Prochilodus > Prochilodus magdalenae. Next base: position 23,398 of record JAMWET010005893.1, on the reverse strand, counting down.
AATAACAAGTCACCACCTCCCACCCTGCACTGCTGAGAATGATGCACCAGTCAAATAATACCTGCTCTGTGGTGGTCTTTGGGGGTCCTGACCTGAACAGGGTAATACAGTATACAGAGAAACAGGCGGACTACAGTCTGTACCTGTAGAACTACAGAGTGTCCTATATGGTCAGTGGAGCTGATCAATTTTAGAGTTAGCATAGAAAACAAAAATCCATGATCCATGAGTGTCAGTTCCTCAGAATTTGGAATCATGTACACCCAATCAGAGACTAATGATTAGTACGAGGTTAGAGAATACTTTGGAGGAACCTGACTTATTTAAACCTCAGCTATCTGGTCTGGTGTGCTCTTTGTTATTGGAGCTTAGCGGAATCATCATGCCTAGACCATAAGTGTTCTCTGAGGGCCTCAGATGGTTAAAGATGCCTATGAGTCAGGGAAGAGGTTTGAGAAGTGTTTCCAAAGTCTTAGTCATGGCAGTGTCTGGAAGATCATCTACAAAGAGCACATTTAAAACCACGGCCAACATGTCCAGGCCAGATCGCCCAAGAGCAGACCGTAGGATACTAAAAGAAGTCATTAAAAACCCTAACACTGAGCTTTAAGAACTGAAAACTGCACACTGGCCTGCCACTTGTTTCCTAAAAGTCTGTTGCCAAACCAGAATCTCCGTCTGGTAGGTCTTTATTTGAGGCCCTCCTCATCAATATTTAGACCTTTTCTAAAAACTGAATCGATTATTTTTTGTAATCTAACTACTAATAGGTCCATGTTAGCTCACCATGCTGCATATCGGTGCTTCATGCTTAGATATGCTCCCATGTGGCATTGCTTTGCTTCTTCAGGATGAACTTCACTTCCCTGATGGTGTGTGTGTGTGTGTGTGTGTTGGAAGCAATCACCGCTATGTACTTCATTCAAAAATATTAAATTTTACTTTGTCAAATTTTACTTTTTCACTTTTTGCTCTTCTGGGAAAGACACTAGATGTTGGAACATTATTGTGAGCATTTGATTGTACTCGATGAACACCAAGCCCACTCATCCAAAAGACACTTCATTCAACACCAGGGTAAGTGCACCTTGCAACTTAATGGGGACACCGCCATGCTTTTAGACATAGTTGAATAGGTGATTCTTCATTTTACAGTCTAGCCCATGTTTCTGTGGTGCAGACTGGAATTATAGAACTTAAGGAACAACATTGATTTTTTTTAAGCTGGTAGAGTTTGGCTGGTTTGAAATCAGCATGTGATGAATCTCTGTATCTCACAGCTGAGTTAAACAGAGACAATAACAGGGTACCATCATCTTAGAATACATTTACAACATGATTAGGAGGTTACATAGCTAGCAGTGTTTGCCCAGCTGTCAATACAACATTCCAAGCACTTGCCATAAATTACTTGTATATGAAAACATACTTGATTGAAGAGTGGTTATAATCCTAAAGACACGAAAGACACACATTATTTGGTTGACTAATGAGGTCCACCACAACAACAGTAGGTTAATAAGCAGCCGTGGGTACACGTGGAAGACGCATAGGCGGTTGTGTGTATTGTTTTTGAAATTACGCTGCAAAGAAATAATATGACTAATAAAAGCTGAATGTATAAACTAGGTTGGAGACAGAGCAATTTGTCAAATAATTTGATGATTATTTGAGCAACGTGGCTAAACAATATAAATGCACCAAAGTAAACAAAGGGAATATGTGGAATGCTTAAAATACTCCAAAATATATTCCTAGGAAAAGAAAGGAGGAGTCCTCAATGTCATTTTGACACTCATTTAATAAGGGTTTTTAGAGTAACTGGTATAATAATGCTAATGTAATCTCTATGATATAGCTCACCTGACAATACATTAGTTACAGAGTTCACCTGACAATACATTACATAGTTCAGAATTTCATTTTAAACTTAACTTCATGTAATCTGACTTGCTGCTCTAGAAACGGACAGAAACATTGCTCTGACAAGTTGTTACCAAACTGCTATGCTGCCTAGCCAGCTACATTGTATACAAACATGCTGAAGGCAATTTACACAATAACCACACATTAACCATAATATTACCGTAATAAATATTACAGAAATAAACGCATGTAATAAAGTAAACAGAGTTCTCACAGTTCTGTAATGATGCTCGCATGTAGATTATGGTTTCAAAAGTTTAGATCAGTAGATCAGAACAGTCACTAATCACTAAAACGGATCTTCTGTGTTTGTTGCTGTGAGTGCTGGGCAGAGGCAGCAGAGGGCTTGAAATTGCTCTTCTAGGGCTTGGTGGTAAAGACAGACTGTAATGTTCTTGATTTTGTGAGACTGAATGAAACACCTGAATTCAGTAAATACTTTTGTCCATATATGTAAATACCCAAACATTTAATGGGGTGCACTTAGTTTTCCACACGGCTATAATTATTGTGAGGGGAAACTTGTTATACCAGTGTCTCCTCAGGCGTCCTCTACCACAAAAACGGTCCCCGTCAGATAAACGGTACAGGGCGAGAGGAGAAAATCAAGCTCCACTCTTGATTCAGATCAGAAGCGCCTACAGGTGTTCTGTTCATCCCTTCACTGTAAGATGACAACTTGGCTATGGGTCTGTAAGCATGTGTAGCTGTGAAGAAGCTCCTCACTGAGAAAAGGACGCCAGAGGCCAGACCACAACATTAGTAAATGTGTTTGGGTTTACTTGGATTGTGGGAAGCAGAATGCAAACATCTGAACTTTCGAAACCACAATACTCTTAAATCTCCTCAAATATACGAGGGAGGAAAGGTGTCTTCTGTTTTCCCTTCCCATTTCATGTTGCATAACAAATTTCCTTCAGTACTGATGGTTCAGCTCCTTGATTGTTACTTACTCTGAAACTTTGAAGCTCCAGAATAAGGCTAGAGTTATACATGCTTCTGTTCTTGTGCTGATAGATGCTGGATGCACCAAGTTCCATTGGGAGTTCATAACTTAAAAATGCTGATATTATTCTATAGTTTTTTTTTTTTTGTTGTTGAATGCATATTTTTCATTTAGATTGAATTATTATTTTAACGAAGTAACTGCATTTTCCTGATTGTAGGTATTGGACACACCTCTACATTGTTTTAACTACTTTGCAGCACATTAGAATAAATGTTTTTATTATATTTTGTTAAACGGCTGTAATTCGTTCCCTGTGTTTCTGGAAAACAAGCCCTAGGCCCTTAAGCCCTTAAGGCCCTTGTTTGGATGACTCATCGTGGCTGGTGCTGATTTGCATTTGTCTCACTGATGTGCCGTTCCATCGGGCTGACATTTAGCATACGGGGGCCAAGCGGCAGGGCCTTGCTGCCGTTCAGCTGCTTTAACCTTCCATTCACTTCTTTCCCCATTCACTCCGAGCATATGGATGCAATCTCATAGCTGGTTTGGCTCTGGAAAGTGGGGCGAATCCACTCACAGGGCATATTCCAGTAGGCATCCTGAGATGTCAGCATGGACAGAGATGTAACACCTGGATTATATCTAAGCACGGCCGTAATGGTGGTTGTATTTGTAAGCATGTTCTCGTTCCATGACAGTCCTTTCGAACGTCAAAACCGCAATACTGAGAGATGTCTGCGAGATGCCTCTCCATTGAGGCGTTCAAACATTGACCAATGATTTCTCAAATACGACTGGCTTTGGTTTACTCTATGGCGGCTGCTAAATCAAAGCCAGTTGTGCGGGAGGAAAATCTGCGGTGGGAAAGTTGCAGTAGCTTTATGCTTTTTACACTGTGGGCCTCTGCACGTTTCCTTAGCCAGAGTCTAACTGCCAAGAAGCAGGGACCTCCTGAAAACCAGTAGCAGTGTCCAGCATGGCGATGAAGCTAATGGAGTAAAGGATAAGGCCTGGGCTCATGTTGACGTTGGAAAGAGGGTGACTAAGCAGGCTAAGGTGATTAATGACTGGAGGGAAGCATATTCCCTTTCCAAAGGTAATTAATGACCTGCATGGGTCAAAGCACAGTGGCTAACAGGAAAAAAAATGAAATTTGAAAAGTGTTCCAGCTTTACATATTGCAGCTTATTCTTGATTACTTAATAATGTTTTGATTAAGTCTGTGTTTGTAGCTTTTAGGTACAAAACTGGCAGGTGTTGATGGTGGCTGCTGTGCATTGGAGTACATTGGCAGTATAAAGATTTGAATATCTTTTGCTTCTCTGGGGAAGCTGTGCTTTTGTGGTTACCTCTTGGAGAGTGATTAATAATTGGACTACGTTATTTCATTCACACATACTGTGAAGTCATTTTTCAAGATAGCTGTAAAAAAAAAAAAAAACGTAAAAGATTGACTAAATACGTCTTCTGGGCTTTAGGGGACAGTTGAACTACAGAGAAAGTGTAATTGGTCCTCTTGAATGTCGTGCAGGGAATATGAATTAAGGATTCATTGATTCTGTTAGCGGTATTGCGTATTGACTCATTACCATGTTTCTTTATTGGTACCCATACTAAAAACCCTGGTGCCCATAATTACTGATACCACCTGAGGTCATGTGATGTAAAAAATTAACTCAAACTGGTGGCGAAAAAGAGTTGGACACAAAATTGCCGGTCACTTTTAAACAGATTCTGGTGGGAATATGCTATGGCCATACCTACACTGTGCGAGTTAAGCTCACATGAGACATACAGGTCACCTGTGCACAATAGTCGATTCAAACATACAATTTGAGTCACATAAGAACAATATTTCTAAAATTGTACAGTACGTGCCTGGCTTTGAAGGATATGCAACAACAGCTCTAAAGGCCAAAGGAGACAAAATTCCGCAAGTAAGATAACCAAAAAAATCTCAGGTGATTCTTACACTTGCTGTTAAGACAGATAAGGACAAAAACTACTAAGTGCACTTTATATAGAGCTGTACAGAAGCTAGTCTCCATCGTAGCACTACTAAATCCAGCGTAGATAATATAGCAAAGCTAGCTAATACACTTTATTTAAAATCTGCTTCATGCTAATAAATAAAGACTTCTGAGTTGGTTACCCTGAATGGTACTGGTACTGAAATCATGTAGTCCTTGTCATACTGGGTGTAAAAACAGTAGTATTTATACATCACTACTAGTGCATTGTTATATCGAAAATATAGATAAAAGACTGATTCATGTGTTCTGAAAAACTGAGTATTAAATTTAGGCCACTATAGACAGTGGCACGTAAGATATGTCATTTGAGTTGGCTAAATGTTAGAATTTTGGTTGATCACTTTTACACAAATACCTCAATTATACAGTCATTCCCGGTGGCGTCTGATTGGATAAGCTGCATCCGAACATGATGTTTCTTCCTGCTCTGTCTGCAGCGCTTATGTAGGTTATGTAGGTAGGTTATGTAGGTGTAGGTTTGATCATTTCCTCTGCAGTGGAGCTCATTTGAACTCGTGCTTTGTTTACAGCCTTTTCACTGCAAGTGATTTGTCACTTGCCCCTCAGACTGTCTGTGCATACTTTAGATAACGATACAAATAACCCAATCAGGCCTAAAAGTGATTCAAACTCTGCTTTCACTTAAGATAATGTGACATGGAGCTCTTCCTACTAACAGCAGGAACTTGATCGTCTGCTTGCCTATTTTCTTTGTTGTGGCACAGATCCATCAAACTCAAGCATGTTTTGACATTTGTTTTTTTACGATAATACCATAAGTTTGGAGATGCCAAATAAACGAGTCATTTGATCTTCGGAGACATGGTTATTGAAAGTTCCTTACCCTAAATTTTACTGACTCCAACCGCAAAAACTTAAACCTGGCTGCTGATGACCGAGTGCACCATGAAGATTGTGCTTTTTGTACAAAAGCCAATGAAGGCGTTCATGAAAAAGTGCAGCATTACAATATGTTCAGTAGCTGTGATTGGATATGTCATGTAAAAAATAATAAATAATAAAAAATACTCTAATTTTGGTTATCGGTTGAATAAGCTTAACTAAACCACAATTTTGCTTAGAATGAAGGGAATTGTTTGTTCAGAGCCCCCTTTTTAGATTGAATAAACCTGATTTATTTGCTTTAATTAGTGTCATTTTTGTCTTTTTTTTAATTTATTTTTATTTTTTTTAGGTTGGACCAACAAAATACTTTTTACATCGTAGATACATCGAGATACAGATACAACAGTTTCTTGAATGAGGTATTTTATATCCTCTAAAAGCCACTGTAGCATGCAGGTCATTATAACTGCATAGTTAGATATCGCTGCTGTTGGAATTAAACCTTTCACCTTCAAGAAAATTCTCCAGTATGTATCCTTTACAATGTTTGTACATTTCATGATGAATAGAGCAAAACAAATGAGTCTGGAAGAACGTCTGGTTCCATTAACTTGCATGAAAAAGTTATTATTTTTTTCCCCTTATCCTGGTAAGTTATTATTTAAGAGACACAAGGTATTGTTCTGAGAGCAGCAATGTGCTACTTGGTAAATCTGTAGGGTTCTGGAAAACACTATAAGACGTGGCTACAGCGGAGACTGCTTTTCCATATGCTAGAGAATGATTGCTGGTGATGGTGGAGCCAAGCTAAATAAACGGTTTTGGAGCTGGTGTGTTTCATACATGCAGTTGGAGTGCTGATGGATTGAGCGGTGCTGACATTTTGGCCTGTTATGATTGTTCTCGGCAGGCTGAAGGTTAGGCTACAGTTCGGCAAGCTTACAGATCATATTATAGTGCCCTGGTTATCACGCCATCAGCTATAAACAAGAGCTCATATGAAAAAAAAAAAAAAAAGAGTTCTATGTGTAAGGAGTCAAGACAGATGTGGAGTGGAAGCAGATGTCTAGAAAACCTAAAATGTCCTCATACGCATTCAAATATTGGACCCCTTGTACTTGGGGAATTCGACTACTTCAAAAAACTAACCAGCTGTGCTTCTGCTTCTTTGGAAGGAAAAAACCTGCAGCCTCACTGTCTCTTGTGGGTAAGATTGAACACCCTTCATCTATTTCAAGCCTTTCTAGAAGAGCTGAGGCTGTTCCTGGGGCCAATCTCAGAAGAAACACTAGATGAGCGTTTGTTCTCGGTGTGTCTTTGGACAAATAGTGTACAGTCTGAATCATCTCGCATAAACCTCGTCTAGATATTCATTTAGTTCTGTTTGTGAATTGAAAGCTTAAAAAGGGTAGTTGTCCTCACCATGTAGCTGCGTCAACAGCAATCAACCAGGTATCAAACAGTCTCTAGATTTTGTGCAGTGTGCTATAAATGATCCTGTATTTACTATGAATCCTTTGTATAGATACGTATGTGGGTGTGAAATAGGAGTGTGGATCCACATGCAGACCTTTAGAGTTTTAAGTTGAACCAAGAGTCAAAGTTAAAAGTATACATAAAACCTATCAGATAACTGTATTCGTCATCATATTTGGTATATCAGTAGAAGAAATGCATCTGAACACCCGCTTCAGACTGTTTTTGTGTGGTACGGCTGTGGAAATATTGAGCACACAGCCAGTTCAACCTTGATCTCCTCACTGTATACGGCAAGAATGTCAGCAGCGTTTTGGCAGCAAATTCTATTCAGCCTCTGATTCTTTCCCAGTAGTCCCTGGGAACGTTGCCTTGCTTGCAGTGAAAAAGCTTTCTGTAACACTCAGTACTGCAGCTGAATCTCCTGTTGAACAGCCACGAACGTGTCTGTCTTTGTGGACATGTGCTTCAGCACAAATGAATAGGTGAATGTCAGGCTTCTTTGTGTGTTTAGACATATAAGGATGGACTTCCGTGTCCATCCAAGTAACACAGCTTTGTAAATTTTTTTCTTCAAGGACCTTAGTACTCAGACATTTATTCAGTATCGCTATTAGAGAATGTTTACACAGGAGAAGCAGTTGGATAAGTGAGCAGACCATCAGACATGTTGCAGTTTGCTGCCTGTTTTCTTTTTAACATGAAGTTCCTAACGATAAATATTTATTTAGAAATTTATTTATGGCTCCGGATTAATGTGCGTTTTGTTGGTGTTGTGGTTGTAGTGTTGAAATAAGTGTTCACATGTTTCCCAAAGGCCCTTTCACTATCTGGTTCTGTTCCCACACATGTGCAGATGTAGAAAAAAACAAAATAAAAGACTAATGGACTGCACGCATGCATAAGAACAACATGAGAAAGAATCCTGAGCTAAAAATCCCAGTTTTATAATTAGTGTGGATGATGATAATCCATCCAAATCAATAAATAAACTATCTATCAATGCTACAGTTGAGAATATCAGGATATATTTATGTGACTGTCTGAAACTCGAGATAATAATTGTTGTGGTGTGCATGTGAAATGCACATCTCTAAAATAGATCGGGCCGTTAATTAGTTTGGCAAATGTCATGTATTGACATTCTAACTAATTACGCGCCTCGATCTCTTTAGAGATGTCATTCCACATGCACACCAAACAATTATTATTCGATTTCAGCAGTCACATAAATGTATCCTGATAGTTCTCAAACTGTAGATATGAATAGATATTAAATAGTTTTTTTATTTACTGGATTGGATGGAATTATCAATCATCACCTCAAATATAAAAACTTGGATTTTAGCTCAGATTCATGTTAGTTCGATGCATGGCGTGCAGTCCTGTAGTCCTTTTATTTTGTGCTTTTCTCTACAATCTGCACATGTGTGGGAAAAGAACACAGATAGTCGAAAGGCGCTTTGGGAAACACGTGAACACCTTATTTACAAACACCTAACAACCACAACACACACGCAAAAACGCACATTATCCGGAGCCCATAAATAGAGGGAATTCTACAAATAAATAGTTAATGCGGTAGTGAACTTTCATGTTAAAAAGAAAAAACAGCAGCAAAACGGCAAACTGTCCTGATGGTCTGCTCACTTATCCAACTGCTTCTCCTGTGCTAAACATTCCTCTAATGGGGGGAGCGATACTGAATAAGATGTCTTCTGAGTACTATGGTCACCTGTTGTTATATTGAATATAATAATTTCTTTATCAGCAAGTCTGTTTGTGTAGTACTGGGATATGGTACAATGGATTAGTTCCATCAATTAAGTGTCTTCTAACACACACATAGAAGCCCTGACATTCACCTATTATCATTTGTTGCTGAAGCAACATGTCCAACAAAAGACAGGACACGTGTCGGGGCTGTTCAACAGCGAGATTTCAGCTTGCACAGGTTACTTGTGTTTTACAGAAAGCTTTTCACTTGCAAGCAAGCAAACCGTTCCGAGGGAACTACTGGGAAAGAATCAGGAGTGCTGAATAGCATTTGCTGGCCAACGCGCTGCACTGGACCTTGCTATGCCGTCTACCAGTACGACTCCAAGGTAGATACTGGCCTTGTGCTCAATTATTTCCACAAGCCCGGACCCACACAAAAAAACAGTCTGAAAGCGGTGCTTCAGATGTGTGCATTTCTTCTGACTGATATACTCAATATGATGGACGAATACCAGTTATCTGATAGTTTTATGTATACCTTCTTAAACTATTTGACTCCTTGGTTAATTTCAACTTAAACTCTGTAAGGTCCTGCATGTTGGATCCACCACTCCTATTTCACACCCAACATAACGTACGATCTATACAAATTTTCATAGTGTAAATAATCCAAGGATCATTTAATAGCACACTTGTCACAAATCTAAGACTGACCTGATCTATACCTGGGTGTGATTGCTGTTGACGCAGCTCTACATGGTGATGACAACTACCCTTTTTTTAAGCTTCAAGTCACAAACAGAACTCAACTATGAATATCTAGACACAGGTTTCATGCGACGATTGATTCAGATGTACACTTTATGTCCAAAGACACAGCGAGAACCAAAACGCCTCATTCTAGTGGTTTCTTCTGAGATTGGCCCAGGAACCGCCTCAGACTTGCTTCTAGAAAGGCTTGAACACTAGATCGAATGGTGTATCTCCCAATCTTACCCACAAAGAGACAGTGACGGCTGCATGTTTTCCCTATTCCAAAGAAGCGAGAAGCACAGCTGGTTAGTTTTTTGAAGGTAGTCGAAATATCCCCAAGTACAAGGTGTCCAATATTTGAATGGCGTATGAGGAACCTTTTAAGGTTTCTAGGAAAAAACATCTTACTTTCCACTCCACATCTGGGTCCTTGACTCCTTACACATCACAACTCTTTTTTTTTTTTTTTTTTTCATATGAGCCTCTTGTTTTATAGCTGATGGACGTGATAACCAGGGACACATAATATGATCGTTGTAAGCTTGCCGACACTGTAGCCTCACACCTTCAGACTGCCGAGAACACAATCATATAACAGGACCAAAATGGGCAGCCATCACACCCCGCTCAATCCCAGTCAGCACTTCCAACTGCATGTAACGAACACACAACAGCTCCAAATACCTTGTTATTTAGCTTGGGCTCCTAACCTCTTTCTTATGTCTTCTTACTCAGTACATATCAATATCGACTCTGTATGCGACTATGGAAAAGCAGTCTCCGCTGTAGCCACGTCTTATAGTCGTTTTCCAGAACCCTACAGAAATTTACGCAAGTAAGCACCATTGCTGCTCTAGCACACACAATACCTGTGGTGTGTCTTAAATAATAAACTTACCATGATAAGGGGAAAAAACAATACCATAACACTTTTCATGCAAGTTTAAATGGAACCAGACGTTCTCCAAAGACTCATTTTGTTTGCTCTATTCGACTCATGAAAAATGTAGCAAACATTGTAAAATGATTACATACTGTGAGAATTTTTTCTTGAAAGGTGAAAGGTTTAATTCCAACAGCAGCGATATCTAACTATGCAGTTATTAATGACCTGCAATGCGCTACAGTGGCTTTTAGAGGATATAAAATACCCCTCATTCAAGGAAGAAACTGTATCTGTATCTGTAATCTCGATGTATCTACGATGTACAAAAGTATTTGTGTTGTCCAAAACCTAAAAAAAATAAAAACTAAAATTAAAAAAAACAACCAAATGACACTAATTTAAAGCAAATAAAATCAGGTTTATATTCAATCTAAAAAGGGGGCTCTTGAACAAACAAATTCCTTCTTGCTAAGCAAAAATTGTGCTTTAGTTAAGCTTAGTTCAAACCGCATAAACAAATTAGAGTATTTTTTATTATTTATTATTTTTTCCATTACATATCCAATCACAGCTTACCCCTTGAACATATTTGTAATGCTGCACTTTTTCATGAACGCCTTCATTGGCTTTTTGTATGTACAAAAGCACACAATCTTCATGGCTTGCACTCGGTCTGCCATCAGCAGTCCAGGTTTAAGTTTATTGCGGGTTTGAGAGTTCAGTAAAATTTTAGGTAAGGAAAACTTCTCAATAAAAGACATCTGCCGAAGATTCAAATTGACTCCGTTTTATTTGGCATCTCCAAACTTTTCATGGTAATTATATCCGTTAAAAAAAACAAATGTCAAAACATGCATTGTAGTTTGATGGATCTGTGCCACAACAAAGAAAACTGGTGAAGCAGACGATCAAGTGTTCCTGCTTGGTTAGTAGGAAGAGCTCCATGTCACATTATCTTAAGTGAAAGGCAGAGTTTGAAATCACTTTTAGGCCTGACTTGGGTTATTTGTATGCGTTGTATCTAACAGTAATGCAACAGGACAGTCCTGAGGGCAAGGTGGACAAATCGCTTTGCAGTGGAAACAAGCATTGTTAAACCAAAGCATGAGTTTCAAATGAGCTCCACTGCAGAGGAAATGATCAAAACCTACACCTACATAAGCTACCTACATAAAACCTACATAAGCTCTGCAGACAGAGCAGGAAGAAACATCATGTTCGTACGCAACGCCTTATCCAATCCAGACGCCCACCGGGAGGGAATGACTGTATAAATTGGAGGTATCTATGTTGTAAAAAGTGGATCAACACAACACAAAAATTCTAACAATTAGCCAACTCCAATGACATAATCTCTACGTGCCACTGTCTATAGTGGGGCCTAAATTTAATTACTCAGTTTTCAGAACACCATGAATCTCCAGTCCTTTATTCTATATTTTCGATAAACACCATGCCAACTAGTGAGTGATGTATAAATACTACTGGTTTTTTACACCACAGTAATGACAAGGATCGTATATCACGATTTTCAGTAACCAGTACCATTCAGGGGTAACCAACTCAGAACTCTTTTATTTATTAGCATGAAGGCAGAATTTCTAAATAAATGCTATATAGCTAGCTTTGAATAATTTATCTACGCTGGATTTTAGTTAGTGGCTACGAATGGAGACTAGCTTCTGTACAGCTCTATATAAAGTGCAACTTAGTAGTTTTTTGTCCTTATCCTGTCGTAACAGCAAGTGTAAGAATCCACCTGAGATTTTCTTTGGTTATCCGTACTTGCGAGCCATTTTTGTCCCTCCTGTTGGCCTTTAGCGCTGTTTGTTGCATATCCTTCAAGCCAGGCAAAGTACTGCTACCAATTTTAGAAATATTGTTCTTATGTGAACATCAACATTGTATGTGATGCAATCGACCTATTGTTGCACTGGGGTGGGACCCTGTATGGTCTCCATAGTGAGCTTCAACTCGCACAGTGTACGGGTAGGCCATAGCTATTCCCACCAGAATCGGTTTTAAAAAGTCGACCCGGCAAAATTTTGTGTCCAAAACTCTTTGTTTCGCCACCAGTTTGTTGAGTTTAATTTCTTTACATCCACATGACCTCAGGTGGGTATCAGTAATTATGGGCACCAGGTGGTTTAGTATGGGTACCAATAAAGCGCAACATGGTAATGAGTCAATACGCAATTAACCGCTAACAGAATCAAACAGGAATCCCTTAATTTCAATATTCCCCTAGCACGACATTCAAGAGGACCACTTTACACTTTCTCTGTATTTCAACTGTCACCCTAAAGCCCAGAAGACGTGCATTTAGTCAATCTTTTACGTTTTTTTTTTTTTTTTACAGCTATCGTGACAAAATGACTTCACTATGTTAATGTGTGAATGAAATAACGTAGTCCCAATTATTAATCACTCTCCAAGAAAGGTAACCACTAAAGCAGACAAGCTTACCCCAGAGAAGCAAAAAGACTATTGCAACTCTGATATACTGGCCAATGTACTACCAATAGCACAGCAGCCACCATCAACACCTGCCAGTTTTGTACCTAAAAGCAACTACAAACACAGACTTAAATCAAAACTATTATTAAGTAATTCAAGAATAAGCTGCTAATACTGTAACAGCTGGAACACTTTTCAAATTTCATTTTTGTTTTCCTGGTAGACACTGTGCTCTTGACCAATGCCGGTCATTAATTACCTTTGGAAATGGTAATATGCTATCCCTCCAGTCATTAATCACCTTAGCCTGCGTAGTCCACCCTCTTTTCTCAAACCGCTCAACATGCGAGCCCAGGCCTTTATCCTTTACTCACATTACGCTTTCATCGCCATGCTGGACACCTGCTACTGGTGTTTCATGAACGGTCCCTGCTTCTTCGGCCAGTTTTCAGGACGTCTGGGCTAAGGAAACGTGCACGAGGCTCCACAGTGTAAAAAGCCATTGTCAAAGCCTACTGCCACTTTCCCACCAGCAGATTGTTACCCATCCAGCACAAACTGGCTTTGAGTTAGCAGCCGCCATACAGGGAGTACACCAAAGCCAGTCGTATTTGAGAACTCATTGGTCACACTGTGTTGCACGCCTCAATGGAGGAGGCATCTCGCAGAAATTCTCTCAGTAGTTGCGGTTTTGGACGTTCGAAAGGACTGTGTATGGGACACGAGGAACATGCTTACACAACTTAACAACCACCAATTACGGCCGTTGCTTAGATATAATCCAGGTGTTACATCTGCTTGTCCCATGCTGACATAATCAGGATGCCTACTGGTACTATATGCCCTGGGCAGTGCGATTCGCTCCCACTTTCCAGAGCCAAACCATCTATGAGATTGCATTCCATATGCTCGGACTGATGAATGGGGAACGAATAAGTGAATGGAATGGTTAAAGCAGCCCCTGAACGGCAGCCAGGCCCTGCCGCTTGGCCCCACGTACTGCTAAATTGTCGAGCCCGATGGAACGGCACATCAGTGGATACAAATGCAGCAAATTTCAGGCACCATAGCCACCGATGATCCAATACAAACAAGGGCCTATAAGGGCCTTAAGGGCACTTAGGGCTTGTTTTCCAGAAGAAAACAACAGGGACACGAATTCAGCCTCCCGTTTAACCGCAGTATATATATATAATAAAAACATTGATTATAATGTGCTGCAAAGTAGTTATAAAACAAGGTAGAGGTGTGATCCCCCAATACCTACAATCAGGAAAATGCAGTTACCTTCGTTAAAACATAATATTTCAATCTAAATGAAAAAATATGCATTCAACAGACACCAAAAAAAAAACTATAGAAGATAATATCAGACATTTTTTAAGTTATGAACTCCCAATGCTGGAAACTTGAGTGCATCCGCAATCTATCAGCACAAGAAACAGGAAGCATGTATAAACTCTAGCCTTATTTCTGGAGCTTCAAAAGTTTCAGAGTAAGTAACAATCATGACGCTGAACCATTCAGTAACTGGAAGGAAATTTGTTTATGCAAACATGAAATGGGAAAGGCGAAAACAGAATGGACACCTGCCTCCCCTCGTCTATTGTGAGGAGATTACGAGTATTGTCAGGTTTCGAAAGTTCCGATGTTTGCAATTCTGTTCCCCACAACAATCCAAGTAAACCCCAAACAATATTTACTAATGTTCGTCGGTCTGGCTCTGGCTGGCGTCCTTTCTCAGTGAGAGCTTCTTCACAGGCTAAGAATAAACATGCTTACAGACCAATAGCAAAGTTGTAATCTCACAGTGAAGGGCGTCCCATGAAGAGAACACCTGAGGCGGCTTCTATGATCTGACATCAAGGAGTGGAGAGCTTGATGTATACTCCATCTCGCCCTGTACCGTTATCTGACGGCGGACCGTTTTTTGTGGTAACCCGAAGGACGCACTCTGGACGGACGCACACTGGTATAAACAAGGTTACCACTCACAAATAATTATATATGGCGGTGTGACGACCCACAACTAACGTGCCTTATCGACCCAGATAAATGTTTGGGTACTTCTACATACTAAGGAACAATAAGTATTTACTGAATTCTAGGGTGTTTCATTCACGTCTCACCAAAATCAAGAAACATTACAAGTACTCGTACACTTTCCCACACGAGAGCATTAAGAAGAGCAATTTCAAGGCCCTCTGCTGCCTCGCCGACACCAGCACGTCACAGCAAACAAAACACCAGCAGAATTCCGTTTTAGTGATTAGTGACTGTTCGCTGATCTAGCTGATCCCACTAAACTTTTGAAACCATAATCTACATGCGGCAGCAATCCATTACAGATGTGAGAAACTCTGTTTACTTTATTAACATGCGTTATTTCGTAATATTTATTCCGGTAATATTATGTTAAGTGGGGGTTGATTGTGTAAATTGCCTTCAGCATGTTGTATACAAGTAGCGGCTCCAGGCAGCATAGCAGTTTCGGTGAAAAACTTGTCAGAGCAACTGTTCTGTCACGCATTTCTAGAGCAGCAGCAGATTACATGAAGTAAGTGTATAAATGAATTATTGAAATCTTATGTAATTATTTCTACAGGTGAACTCTGTAACTAATGTATTGTGGTAGGTGAGCTATATCATTAGAGATTACATTTTAGCATGTTATTATACACAGTTACTCTAATAAACCCTGTATATCAATGAGTCGTCCAAAAATGAACATCTTGAGAGACTCCTCACTTTCTTTTACATAGGTAGATATGAGTATTTGGAGATGGCATACTATTGAAGCAATTCCAACAGATTCCTATTTGGATTTTACTTGGGGTGCATCTTTATATGTGTTTAAGCACTACGTTCCACTTGGCTGCAAAATAATCCATCAAATTAGTTGACAAATTGCTCTGTCTCCACAAACCTAGTTTATATACACATTCAGCTTTATATAGTCAATTTATTTCTTATGCAGCGTAATTTCAAAAACCAACCGACACCACCTGAGACCTATCGCATACTGCGTCTTCCCACGGGCTACCCACGGCTGCCTTAGTTAACCATACCGTATGTTGGTGGTGGAACCGATTCAGTAGTCAACCAAATACATAAAAAATGTGTGGTCTTCGTTGTCCTTTAGGATTATAAACCCACCTCAATCTTTAGTAAGTTGTTCATTATAACAAAGTAAATTTAATGGCAAGTGCTTGGAAATGTATTTGTCATTGACAGCTGGGACAAACCACTGCTAGCTATGTAACCTACTAATCATGTTGTAAATGATCTAAAGATGATGGATACCCTGTTATTGTCTCTGTTTAACCTCAGCTCGTGAGATACAGAGATTCATTCAAATGCTGATTTGCAAACACAGCCAAAACTCTACCAGCTTTAAAAAAAATCAATGGTGTTCCTACATTTCTATAAAGGTCCAGTCTGCACACCAGAACCCATGGGCTAGACTGTAAAATGAAGAATCCACCTAATTCAATATGTCTAAAAGCATGGTGAGGGTCCCCATTTTAAGTTGCAAGGTGCACTACCTGGTGTTGAATGAAGTGTCTTTTGGATGAGGTGGGCTTGGTGTCATCGAGTACAAAATAAAATGCTCACAATAATGTTCCCAAAACATCTAGTGTCTTTCCCAGAAGAGCAAAGTGAAAATAAAATTTGACAAAGTTAAAATAATATTTTTGAATGAACGTTACATAGCGGTGAGTGCTTCCAACAAACACACACACCACACACACCATCAGGGAAGTGAAGCTCATTCCTGAAGAAAGCACACACGCAATGGCCACATGGGAGCATATCTAAGCATGTATAGCACCGATAGCAGATGGTTGAGCTAACATGGTACCTATTAGTAGTCTAGATACAAAAAATTTAAATCACGATTCAGTTTTAGAAAAGGTCTAAAATATTGATGAGGAGGGCTCAAATAACAGGACCCTACCAGACCGGAGATTCTGCGTTTGGCAATCAGAACTTTTAGGAAACAAGTGGGCCCAGGGACAGTGTGCAGTTTGCAGTTCTTTTTTTTTTTTAAAAGCTCAGTGTTAGTGTTTTTAATGAAATTATTTAGCTATCTACGGTCTGCTTTGGGCGGATCTGGCCTAGAGACTTAGACATGTTCGGCCGTGGTTTTAAATGTGCTCTTTGGTGGATGATCTTCCAAGGGGGGAAAAAAACACTGCCATGCACTAAGGACTTTGGAAAACACTTCTCAAACCTCTTCCCTGACCTCATAGGCATCTTTAAACCATCTGAGGCACCAAGAAAAAACTTGCAATGGTCTAGCATGATTGATTCCCGCTAGCCAACTAACCAACAGAGCACCCCAGCCAGATAGACGAGGTTTTTTAAAATAAGTCACGGTTCCTCCAAGATTCTCTAACCATCGTACTAATCATTAGTCTCTGATTGGGTTTGTAACATGAATTCCACAATTCTGAGGAACTGACACTCATGGATCAGGAATTTTTGTAGTTTTCTATGCTAACTCTAAAATTGATCAGGCTCACACTGACAACAATAGGGGACACTCTGACTAGTTTCTTAAGGTACAGACTGCTACCCTAGTCCGCCTGTTCTCTGTATACTGTTATTTACCCTGGTTAGGTCGGACCCCAAAAGAACACCACAGAAGCAGGTATTATTTGACTGGTTGGCATCCATATCTCCATGCAGTGCAGGGTGGGAGGTGGGACTTGTTAATTATGTCATGTGCTGGCACAAGTGGATCAACACGTAGCAGTGCTGACTAATGTGTGGCTGTTCTGACCCCACGCAGGTGAAAAAGGGGGAAGGAATAAAGGCACATATACAGAAATAGAGGCAAACTACAATTTGAAATTATTTAAAGGGAAGTGAAAGCTAATGGGAAGTGTAGACATGATAATTGGCGATAGATACACTAATAGATGTGCGAGCGTGAGGTATATATGGAAACGTTTCCACACAAGCTAAGTGTTAATATGTACAAATCATTTGTAAGATAGACAAGTGTTTAAGGTTAGGTGTCACTTTGCCTGCTAAACATTGTTAAATGACGAGTGGATATATGTAGTGCAAGAAAGCTGAAAAAAGTCCGGGATGTATGATTGGTCTTCAAACATGGCTGCATTACCAGATGGCTTAAGTCACCGGTTTTATCGTTTTCTTATCTTGGCGTCATAGAGCAAATAAGTTCATTACAGTCACTGCTTCACCCTTAGATAGACACCTTCACACCAACATGCACCAAGACTAAGAAACTGCTGATTTCAAAACTCAAAAACTCATTATTTTCCAATATTTAAACAATTAAAGAAAAGGTACGGAGCATAATTTGGTTATTTCACAATACAATGTTTTTACCACTATTATGCTATGGGGACTATTATTATCGTTTCAACTACGTACTTTTTATATACCCACAGCAACCAAACTTTGCACCCGTTAACATGCCACACAGACAGGGATATTATTTTTCTGGCCCTCGAGGATGGGAAAGCTATCTTTTATGAGCTTCCTACAGAGTCACAGTCGTTTGCATCCACTGGCTATCTCCATATCCAGCCACCCCCAGCCACATGTGACAAGCCATATTCAAAATGGAGGCATATAAAACACCAAAAACAGTTATTATGTTGCACCTTTCAGTTTGGCAAAGTTAGACAGAGCTATCTCTGTTGGTTGGTTTTCCAGTGAGAAGGCATACTTGGGAGAAAAGACTTCCGTATACAATGAAACAGGTAGTAAAAAGCAGACTAGATCGTTATGTCTTAAATATAAACAAACTACAGTGGAGATCTAAGGAAGAAAATAAATATCTAGTCATTTCCAGGAGATTTTTTAAAAATTAACAAAGGAGAAGCATCTTGTCCAAACACTGACTGTTTTTGGAAATGCAATAAACCAATTCATTTGTCTCCACTGAGTTAAAGGTATTATACAAAAGAGTCATTACAATGTCATCAGGATATCATTAACAGATCTGGAGTAAGTTTTTACCATAACTGTGTGGTGCACCACTAATCAAATAAAAATGGGAAACCAGAAGATTTTTTTATTTCTTTAATTCGAGTTTTTGTGTGCCTTCATTAAACACACTCGCACTGAATATCTACCTATACTGTGGACCACAATCGCTATTGTTCTGTACCAGTTTGTGAGAATAGACCACCATCCGTTATACAATGTATCAATAAACTAAGATAC
The DNA here is from genome assembly GCA_024036415.1 of Prochilodus magdalenae. Lineage (NCBI taxonomy): Eukaryota > Metazoa > Chordata > Actinopteri > Characiformes > Prochilodontidae > Prochilodus > Prochilodus magdalenae. The sequence goes on along the minus strand of JAMWET010005893.1, from coordinate 4,149 downwards.
ATAAGAATGCATATTAGTCAAGGAGCGTATAAAACTGTATGCCCCTGCTATTAATTTCTTACAAACACCTTATTCGGAAACCTCCTTTTACCTTTTATCAATGAAAATTCATGGGTGGGTAGACCATCGAGACATGGCACATGATTCAAGTTTCAATTGCTCCGGCCACACATAAGAACAAGGTTTCAGGCTTATTGACCTGTTCCATGAGTCAATTTAAAAGGACGTCATGTTGGTTGTGCTTCCCATCCGTACGCGTGCTGTTGCGCTCGGGAGCCATCCTTTCTAAAAGCAAAGTGGGCTTTGGAAATTTTGAGCAATTGAGAAAGACGACTATAGAGGAGGTTCGCAATCATAGGCTTTTTTCCCCCAAACAGGGAAAGGGGCTTCCTGACATGTTGCACCACCATAAACGGCTTGTGTGGATATACCATAGCACATGTTGGTGGCAAAATGGATAGAAGACATGCACCCCCAGTAAAGATGAAGGATCTCGTAGACACCATGGAACTGGACTATGATCTGTCTGGCAGCATTATTAATTTTTAAAGCAAATTAAATAGACATTTTTTGGGCAAATCACATAAACACGAAAATTGTTGGAATTTCCCATTCCCAAACCATTGACATTAATATTGAGTTGCTGCTATAACAAGGGCCTTCACTGTTAGTGAAGTAATTTCTCTACGATTTTGAAGTGGAGGCTGTGGCAATTTGAGATCTTCACAGTCAAACATAGCTTTTGTGTAGGTCATTGCACTGATGTTGAATAGGACGGCCTGGGCTCTGCAACCAACATTCCAATGAATATCCCAAAGGACCTCAGTCGGTTGAGGTTTGGGCTCTGTGTAGGCCATTCAAATTCCTCAGCACTTCAAAGTCAGCAACCAAACTAGCACCAGGGCACAGTTCATGCGAACAGAAAAAGGCTTACCCCAAACGGTTGTCGAAAACAGTCTGAAGCTAATTGTGGGAAGGGTTGAACTTTGTACTGCTGAGATCGTTACAAACATTCAGCGCTCACTGGACAACGAAGGGGGTGAGGACAAAACAGCCGCAGACCATCATCCCCCTCCACCAAAACTTTCCTGCAGTTTTTGAGCTGAGGTTGCAGTTTTGAACTTGCCCACTCGAGAAGATGTGCTACAGGTGACAGCGCAATTTACATGCTTCAGCACTCAGTGTCCTGAGATTGACAGCTTTTGCAGCCTGAGCTGGTAGGCGTCTGAGAGGCTTTTTATGTTTCAAGATTGCACTGTACTGTGGGTGGGCCCCCACAAAGGATCGTAGCCACAGGCCGGAATTTCATGAACCTACAGATAGTGGATGAGAAGGGGTGTGCACACATGGGCTAATTCACTAGTTAACGAAAAATGAACGAAACAACGGAAAACTGAATATTGAAAAAAACATATTCATTTAACTGACAATAAATAAAAAAGTTGGTATAAAAAAAAACTGAGAACTGTATTAGGCATTTACAAAACTAAAAACATTTTAAAAAAAACTAATAAACACATACTGAAAAATTATATATAGAAATACGCTTCTTTTTCTTATTTTTCCGTGTCAATTAATTTGTCAAGACTTGTGGACTGAACAGCAAATCGATTTTCAACTGGGAGCAGTTTTACATTAGCTGACCGGGCACCAGTTTATGGCACCTCATTGGCTTGTGACGCCACTTCTTGTTTACAGTCTGTTCAGAAAAAAAACAGCAAAGGGCCTAGGTGTGCTATATGGATTCATTAAATATGACTGTGAGAAAGATACAAGTCCATTTGAGGAAGCCTTCACACCAAGAGAGATACTTGCGAGTGTACCTTGTGGTAACGAAACTGGGTTTGGTAGTTGGGTGAAGGCTCCCGGGGTGGGAGACTGCAACATGTGGTTAGCTGCTTGCACCCACGACCCTCCAGTAGAGAAATCTACGCAAGAGACAGCCATTTAGGAGTACTTAAACCATAAGGAACTGCTTTCACTGCCCGAACGAAATAGCTGCTGGTAGTTAATACGCACGCTTGGGCCAGGACAACGGCCAGCGGGAGGATGCATTGGTAAAAATATGTTTTATTGAGATGGTAGTCTCAATAGAAAGTTTAGCTTTTTCACATCGAACCAAAAATTCAAATCACCTGGTGCTGAAGGAGTGAATAACCTTATTGGAGCGGTCAGCTGGGAAAAAGGCAAATCAACAACACTTAAAGAGATCATAAAGGGGCGCGAGGAAACTGACCCTCTGTTTAATGGTTGGCGCAACGAGAGGATTAACCGACCATCTTTCAGGGTGTGTCAGCATGTTATTCAATGTTCATCCAACTGGCAGAGGCCAGCTCCCCCATGCTTGCTTACACCTACACCAGAAAGGAGCACCAACAAACAGGGAGGTCCACTGCCCTGCAGTGAGGAGAACATGCATGAGGACAGGCATGGGGTATTATAGTAGAAACAGCGTTCATTTCTCTTCAGTCTATACCATTTCCAGCAGCAGTATTACACCACAATGTGCACTTTAAGGCTGCTATCTTGTTGACTGTTACAGTATTTGTGGCAGTTTCGTTGTTCAACACAGTAAACTGAATAATTTTTTATATATAATGTGTTTTTATACTTTGTTGGTTTTTATGACCCAGTACTTCGCACCTTTTTAAATCATGCACCGAAAAATAACCCAAAGTATGAAACAAACATAAAAACCTCTCATAATTAATCACTAGAAACTAATAAAAGCTAAAACTAAAATAATAAGGACAAATTAAAAATAATTAACTAATAAAAACTAGCAAAACTCCACTCTAAAAACAAATTAGACCTAATCAACTGGAAGAAGAAAAAAAATCACAACACAAAATAAAAACTAAGGAATGAAAAACCAAACTATTAGAACCATTGGTGGCAACATACACCTATCAGCATTTAACAACCAACCTCCTATGTATCTACATTACACTGTCTACATATAGGACGCTCTGTTAGGTGTTACAGTTTCAGGCTGTAGTCCATCTGTCTTCTCTGTACTAGGTTACATTGGTTCTTCACAAGATCAGGACCCCCACCAGGGACCACCACTAGAGTAGGTAATTATCGTGGGGTGGGGGATCATTTCCTCAGCAATGCCGTCGACACTGACGTGGTGGTGGTTCGTGTTAGTGTTGTGTGGTTTGCTGGTGTGCGTGGATCCGGAACTCAGCAGTGCTGCTGGAGTGTTTAGGGACACTGTGCCCAATCACTGTTCCACTCTATGAGGACCACGTCCTACCTTGCATGGTCCACCTGGAGGATGTTACAGTCAGAGCGATAGCTACATCTGCTCGTTGCACAGTGCAGTGCTGGTCACATCCTCTAGTACCATCAATCAGCGTCACAAGATGCTCGCCTTCACAGGACAGTCCAATTTTCTCAGATCCAGCAGAACCACCTGCTGTAATCCTATACTCCACACCTGCAAGTTATGGTGATTGGTGCACGAGCATATATCCAAATCTTACGGCTGCGTTTCTTTTATCCTTTCAAGACTTCTATTCATAGCCAAATTTTAATGAACTGTCTGTGTGCTGTATACATCAAATTAAGGTAACAATTTAAATCTTGGTGTATTTTTAAAGCATGAAAAATGTTCACAGACCCTTTCAAATTTTCCTTTCATGGGGGACTAAAAGCTAGAGCGTTTTTATAAAAACCTCGATTTCAAAAATGGAGTTAGTCATTAAAAAAAAACAAAAAAAAAAAACATTCAAACTACTGATATAAACAGAGCTACAAAATCAGACCTCGGAGCACAGTTACTGTCTATTCTTACTATTGTCGTTGAGAGGACAAAATTCCAACATAATGGACAATATATCAGGAACTGAGAGAAATTCAACAGTTACCACTTAATGTAGATGGAGCTGCAATGGGTTGTCTTCCTACATGGCATCACAGAACTCAAGACTTGCCAGACCTTCTTTGTCTTTAATCGTTGCTGGTTCAGGTAACTTATTTCCCTTTTTATGTGTAATAATTCTGCTCTTGGATCCCTGCTGTAAAAAGATGAAATATAAATAAGTCATCCAACAATCACCACTTAAGCATGTGTAGATATAGGGCAAGCTAGCCCAGCTAGATTAATGTTAATAGCATCAACTGGTTTAATAAACCAGTATAAAA
>JAMWET010005892.1:12500-24610 GCA_024036415.1 Prochilodus magdalenae | reverse complement strand
CTATTAATGTTGTTGTTGTTTTGTTGTTATAAATATTATAAATGTTGTTTGTTATTACTCTTATTATTACTAATATTATTATTATAAATGTTGTTATTGTTACTCTCATTACTAATATTACTATTAATGTTGTTGTTTTGTTGTTGTTATTATAAATATTATAAATGTTGTTGTTATTGTTGTTACTCTTATTATTACTAATATTATAAATGTTGTTTTGTTATTAGAATTATAAATGTTGTTGTTGTTATTGTTATTACTCTTATTATTATTAATGTTGTTTTGTTGTTATTATAAATATTATAAATGTTGTTATTATTACTCTTATTATTACTAATATTATTATTATAAATGTTGTTGTTGTTTTGTTATTATAATTATAAATGTTATTATTACTCTTATTATTACTAATATTATTATAAATGTTGTTGTTGTTGTTGTTGTTTTGATAGCTGCATTTAAGTATATAAATGTATATTACCGTAATAAGCAGAACTTATGAATTGGCGGTTTGGTAAAACAATATTCAGTTTCAGAATTCCAAAGTCCTCTAAACGTGGTAAAACCAGAGCTGGAGTTTACCATGGATACCATCCCAACATTCCAACTTCACCTTCGACCCCTCAGTCCTACAGTAAACTCTCACGGTAGGGGTGGACCAGAAACGATTCAGGACACGGGCCCTTCAAGGTCCAGGCGTGTCAAAGCCATCCGAGCACAGCTGCTTCCGTGTGGACGGCTCCGGCAGCACACTGTGTAACTGCATGTCCGACAGCACGCTTTACGTCCCCCTGGGATCCCGACAGCAGGGCTTTATTAAATATGCACATGCCTGAAAGTCAGACTTACACATTAGGATTTCTCAGGAGCGCTGCTCGTTCTGCTGATCTAAACATTCATAAATGTATAATCCAGTCATAAATCAGAGAGCGCGTACGAGAGGTCTGCGCATGTGTCACACTGAGAGGTTCAGAACAGGCCTTCAAACGACCCACACGACATGAAGCACAGCCCCTACAGTAACACAGCCCCCCACAGTAAAATGCAGCTTCATCATTAATTATATATTTTTTAATTTCCTGCTGTTTTTGTTTTTATTTACTATCCACATCTCCATGTTAAACGGACGTCAAGCTTGCTCTTTCATGTCCTGTCTGTCCAATCAGGCTTTTTTTTTTTTTTTTTTTTTTTTTTTTTAAATTGGTCGACATTTTGAATTCTTAATGAAGTGTCAGAAATAAACTGATCAGATTACGTGATTATTAGTGACAGCTAATCCAATCCAATATTTAATTTGTATCTACTCAAACAACATTAATGGCTGTGAAGGGCCGGTTTCCCAGACAGGGATTAAGCAGGGTTCTACACAAAGGAGCTTACTTCCTCCGAGAGGACTATGCAACTACTTGAGTTTCTAAAAAAGAAAATTTCTGATTATTTATTTATTTATTTGAAAGGATTACTTGTTGATTCCTTAGTGATGGAGTATATGAGGTCGCTTTAATTATCAGAATAACAACTTACTAATATAAAACCAACAGTCAGAGCCCGACACTCTCAGGGCTGTTTACCTTGTCGTTCCTCCGGTAGCCTTTGCGGAAGTTGAGTATGAGTCTCTTCAGGATGAGTTCTCCAATCTGAGGGAACTTGGAGTTGATGATGGACACCACGGCAGCGTAGACGTGCGTGAAGATGGGAGAGGCGCTCTGGGCCTGAAGGACGGATCTTGCTAGCAGACCCCTGAAACACAGAAAGACCTTCAGTGCTGTACAGCGTAAAGCTAAACACACGGCCTCTGTTAGCTCAGAGCCAACACCACCCCCACAGCCTCTATTAGCTCAGAGCTAACACCACCACAGCCTCTCTTAGCTCAGAGCTAACACCACCACAGCCTCTCTTAGCTCAGAGCTAACACCACAGCCTCTCTTAGCTCAGAGCTAACACCACCACTACCTCTCTTAGCTCAGAGCTAACACCACCACTACCTCTCTTAGCTCAGAGCTAACACCACCACTACCTCTCTTAGCTCAGAGCTAACACCATCCCCACGGCCTCTCTTAGCTCAGAGCTAACACCACAGGCTCTCTTAGGTCAGAGCTAACACCACCCCCACAGCCTCTCTTAGCTCAGAGCTAACACCATCCCCACGGCCTCTCTTAGCTCAGAGCTAACACCACAGGCTCTCGTAGCTCAAAGCTAACACTACCCCCACAGCCTCTCTTAGCTCAGAGCTAACACCATAGGCTCTCTTAGCTTAGAGCTAACACCACAGGCTCTCTTAGCTCAGAGCTAACACCACAGGCTCTCTTAGCTCAGAGCTAACACCACTACCACGGTCTCTCTTAGCTCGGAGCTAACACCACCACCACAGCCTCTCTTAGCTCGGAGCTAACACCACCACCACAGCCTCTCTTAGCTCAGAGCTAACACCACAGCCTCTCTTAGCTCAGAGCTAACACCACAGCCTCTCTTAGCTCAGAGCTAACACCACAGCCTCTCTTAGCTCAGAGCTAACACCACCCCCACAGCCTCTCTAAACTCAGAGCTAACACCACCACCACGGCCTCTCTTAGCTCAGAGCTAACACCACCACCACAGCCTCTCTTAGCTCAGAGCTAACGCCACTACCTCTCTTAGCTCAGAGCTAACACCACTACCTCTCCTAGCTCAGAGCCAACACCACCCCCACAGCCTCTCTTAGCTCAGAGCTACCCCCACAGCCTCTCTTAGCTCAGAGCCAACACCACCACGGCCTCTCTTAGCTCAGAGCTAACACCACCACCACGGTCTCTCCTAGCTCAGAGCTACCCCCACAGCCTCTCTTAGCTCAGAGCTAACACCACCACTACAGCCTCTCTTAGCTCAGAGCTAACACCACCACTACAGCCTCTCTTAGCTCAGAGCTAACACCACCACGGCCTCTCTTAGCTCAGAGCTAACACCACCACGGCCTCTCTTAGCTCAGAGCTAACACCACCACCACGGTCTCTCTTAGCTCAGAGCTACCCCCACAGCCTCTCTTAGCTCAGAGCTAACCCCATAGCCTCTCTTAGCTCAGAGCTAACCCCACAGCCTCTCTTAGCTCAGAGCAACCCCCACAGCCTCTCTTAGCTCAGAGCTAACCCCACAGCCTCTCTTAGCTCAGAGCTAACACCACCACCACGGTCTCTCTTAGCTCAGAGCTAACACCACCACTACAGCCTCTCTTAGCTCAGAGCTACCCCCACAGCCTCTCTTAGCTCAGAGCTAACCCCACAGCCTCTCTTAGCTCAGAGCTAACACCACCACTACAGCCTCTCTTAGCTCAGAGCTACCCCCACAGCCTCTCTTAGCTCAGAGCTAACACCACAGCCTCTCTTAGCTCAGAGCTAACACCACCACTACAGCCTCTCTTAGCTCAGAGCTAACACCACCACCACAGCCTCTCTTAGCTCAGAGCTAACACCACCACTACAGCCTCTCTTAGCTCAGAGCTAACACCACCACTACAGCCTCCCTTAGCTCAGCGCTAACACCACCACGGCCTCTCTTAGCTCAGAGCTAACACCACCACCACGGTCTCTCCTAGCTCAGAGCTACCCCCACAGCCTCTCTTAGCTCAGAGCTAACACCACCACTACAGCCTCTCTTAGCCCAGAGCTAACACCACCACTACAGCCTCTCTTAGCTCAGAGCTAACACCACCACGGCCTCTCTTAGCTCAGAGCTAACACCACCACGGCCTCTCTTAGCTCAGAGCTAACACCACCACCACGGCCTCTCTTAGCTCAGAGCTACCCCCACAGCCTCTCTTAGCTCAGAGCTAACACCACCACCACTACCTCTCTTAGCTCAGAGCTAACACCCCCACAGCTACCTCTCTTAGCTCAGAGCTAACACCCCCACAGCCTCTCTTAGCTCAGAGCTAACACCACCACCACTACCTCTCTTAGCTCAGAGCTAACACCACCACGGCCTCTCTTAGCTCAGAGCTACCCCCACAGCCTCTCTTAGCTCAGAGCTAACACCACCACTACAGCCTCTCTTAGCTCAGAGCTAACACCACCCCTACAGCCTCTCTTAGCTCAGAGCTACCCCCACAGCCTCTCTTAGCTCAGAGCTAACACCACTACCTCTCTTAGCTCAGAGCTAACACCACCACCACGGTCTCTCTTAGCTCAGAGCTAACACCACCACCACGGTCTCTCTTAGCTCAGAGCTACCCCCACAGCCTCTCTTAGCTCAGAGCTAACACCACCACGGCCTCTCTTAGCTCAGAGCTAACACCACCCCCACAGCCTCTCTTAGCTCAGAGCTAACACCACCCCCACAGCCTCTCTTAGCTCAGAGCTAACACCACCCCCACAGCCTCTCTTAGCTCAGAGCTAACATCACCACCACAGCCTCTCTTAGCTCAGAGCTAACACCACAGCCTCTCTTAGCTCAGAGCTAACACCACAGCCTCTCTTAGCTCAGAGCTAACACCACAGCCTCTCTTAGCTCAGAGCTAACACCACAGCCTCTCTTAGCTCAGAGCTAACACCACAGCCTCTCTTAGCTCAGAGCTAACACCACAGCCTCTCTTTGCTAAAAGCTAACAACACTGCCTCTCTTTGCTAAAAGCTAACCCCACTGCCTCTCTTAGCTCAAAGCTAACACCACTGCCTCTCTTAGCTCAAAGCTAGCGCAAGAAACATGCTTCTGCAACAATCACCCTTTTTTGGTTGGTCAGCGGTTTCCGGTTTCCTTACCTGCCCCTCACGATGTTCTCCTGCAGCAGCTCCTGGATGATGTTGGCGATGTTGGAGACGTTGACCTTGTTGATGAGACCGTTGATGGACTTCTTCAGGGCCTCCCAGCTCATCCTCTGATACGCCAGGCTACAAAAGAAGAGAAATCAATGAGTGAGGGAAATTCAGACTCCTCCATCGAACCACCAGAAGCGTGACTGGTCACTCCAGAGAACACGTCTCCACTGCGCTGCGCTTGGTGATGTGAGGCTGGGATGCAGCTGCTCGGCCATGGAAACCCATTCCATGAAGCTCTACGCACTGTTCCTGAGCCGAGCACCAGGGCTGCCGTTCCCCCTCTGTCAAAGTGCTGAGCTCCAGTCGATAAACCAGATAACCCTCACTGTCCTCCGGAAAACTCCTGGTACAACTCAGAACCACTGTATCAGCTCCACTGACCGTACAGGACACTCTGTAGGTGTACAGGTCCAGACTGTAGTCCATCTGTTTCTCTGTGTACTGTATTACCCTGTTCTTCAATGGTCAGGACCCCCACAGGACCACCACAGAGCAGGTATGATGTGGGTGGTGGATCATTCTCAGCACTGCAGTGACACTGACGTGGTGGGGGTGTGTTAGTGTGTGTGGTGCTGGTGTGAGTGGATCAGACACAGCAGTGCTGCTGGAGTGTTGAGACACTGTGTCCACTCACTGTCCACTCTATTAGACACTCCTACCTTGCTGGTCCACCTTGTAGATGGACAGTCAGAGACGATAGCTCATCTGCTGCTGCACAGTGCAGTGCTGGTCATCCTCTAGTCCTTCATCAGTGGTCACAGGACGCTGCCCACAGGACACTGTTGTGCTGGATAGTGTTGGTTGGTGGACGATTCTCAGTCCAACTGTGACACTGAGGTGTCCAGCATCACTGCTGTGTCTGATCCACTCACACCAGCACCACACACACTAACACACCACCACCACGTCAGTGTCACTGCAGTGCTGAGAATGATCCATCACCCACATAGTACCTGCTCTGTGGTGGTCCTAGATGGGGTCCAGGATATTGTGATCCTACATCATGATAATGGTTATTAATGATACATCGGCCAGCCCCACACACACACACACACACACACACACACACACACACACACACACACACACGGTAATGTAATCTAACATTAGACAGCTGACTCTGGCTGACTGTCCAACTAGTCTGTGCTACTGTGAGTGACCAGCCAGACGACGACTTCCTCCTCCCTTCCTCCAAAACAAACACCGCCACCTAGTGTTCAAAAGCAGCAATGATCACAACCCAGGCCTTCGCTGTCCTGGTACAAAAACTGTATCACACTGACATAAAAGTCTGATTCCCGTATCTTCCATACTCCACCTTATCCACTTACTGCTGTGCCCTAGCCGGAGCCAACTACAACCTGAAGCTCTACCAAACCTTGAGGGAGCAACACGACCGTGCCCTCCATTCTGCAGCACGGGGAACTGAATCGACACGCCGAGTTCCTAAATATACCACCTCTGCCTGCTATACATCACAACCTATTTCCTCCCTCTCCTCCGGAACGAGCGGCGATAGTGACCCGAAAGTCAAACTGATTGAATTTAACCCAGATAAGGCACAGAGGCACCTTCCGCCACGTCGATGTGGTGTCACACTGAAGGACGACGATCTGAACAACGTCCTGAGATAAAAGCCAAGCCAGCGTTTATTTATATGCGCCTTTTACAACTGAGGTTCTCCCAGAGCAGCTTTACTGAGAATCCGGGTCCAAGCCCCATAGTGAGCAAGCCAGGGGCGACAGTGGCAAGGAGAAACCCTCTCGGAGCAGGAAGAAGGAACCTCAAGAGGAACCAAGACTCAGAGGGGGAACCCATCCTCCTCTGGTCCACACGGGACAGCAAGACCAGCACAAAAGTAAAATACGAGATGAGAATTTACAGGTATATGTAATATTAGATATAGAATAACTGATAACTGTTGGGGTCCTATGAGAGTAACGGTGAGACAGGCCTGAGAGCCTACAACGATGCTCATCCATTAGTAGGGATATGAGAGTTGCTATGGTCAATATGTTTCGTGACGCAGAGGAAGACCTTACAGGTGTGAAACTTGGTGGGTAGGTTTGACATTGGGAGAAACGCTAATGATTCAAGTTTCAGACACGCATGTGACATGCAAAGTTTGCTCAGCCGCACACGTGGCATAGGCAAGGCCGGGGCTTATCTCTGTACCTGACTGACCCAACAGCCGCGATGGCAGACACTCAGCGAGCAGTGATGTTAGTGCCAGCACCATGGCTGTACGACTACATGCACGCAGCCCATTCTAGAAGTTCACCCTTGGCATCCAGCAGAGGAGTCTATGGTGGTAGTCTGGACTGTTCTAGACCTCCCCGCTTGGATCCGTAGGGTCTAAAACGGAGTCAGATGCTCACACAACAAAACGACGAATTAAACTAAATGGAAGAATTAGCGTGTGAACTCGGGAGCTGAACTCCGGCCTCCTCCTGCTCCACCACCGCCGTGCTTTCCCTGCTCCAACATGCCACTTTCCATTTTTGAGGAGCTTGTTTATTAAAGAGTTAGAATTGTATGAGCTGAGGGACAGGAAGTCATCACAATTCGCTGTGAGCACAAGATGGCGTCGCTTAATTTCCGGTTTATGGTTGGTATGCATCACTGTTTCCGGTTGTAGATAGATAGATAGATAGATAGATGGATAGATGGATAGATAGATACTTTATTGATCCCAGAGGGAAATGCAAGGCATTAGTTGTGAGGAGAAACGTCAAGACGTCTCTACATTGCTGTGGGCCTCTGTGTGCTAATTCTTCAAGGTACAACTCGGAGATTAGCTTTCATAGGTTTCCAGTGGACCCTGAGGTGCGGGCTCGGTGGCTTGCACAGATTCGTAGGGACAACTTCAGCCCCCTTCAAAGTCCTCGCGTCTGTAGTAGGCATTTCAACACAGGCCACTTTGTTGTGACGGCCGTGGGAAAGAGAAAACTCAACAAAGGAGCGGTGCCCTGTCTTTTTGCCTGGAACGATTACAGCATGCCCGCACCAAGGCTTAATGTTTGGCTACATCTACGGCATTTAGCTGACGCTCTTATCCAGAGCAATCATATTAATAATCATATTACAGTAGGCCAATGTAGTGTTAGGAGTCTTGCCCAAGGACTCTTATTGGTGTAGCACAGCATCACCCAGAACGGGAATCGAACCCCAGTCTCCCACATGGGACAGTAGCTTCCTGGTGAGTAGTGGTGTTATCCGTTGTGCCACACCAACCACTACGTCGGCCGAGATGCCCTTCCCCGGTGTTGGCAGCGTCTGACACCGACCAAGAGGTGGCCTGATCATGATCACAGCGTTACTCCGACGACCTCAGCAACGGCAGATGCTTTGGCAAACGAGAACGAAGCACTGAAGAGATAAAGACAAGAGCTACAACACCAGCTTGAAGCTTCACCACTGCAGTCCCGTTTTGGGCTGCAACGGCTTGCAGGATCAGACCTGTGCCCTCAAAAACCCTCAAAAACCTGTGCCCTATAAAAATACATTTATTTTAATAATAGTTTTTTTCAGCCTCATATTTGGAATATTTTCAAGGAAATGTGCAAAAATAAAGCAAAACAAACCTTAGATTTAATGAGATTAATGAGAAATAGTAATTTTGAATAAATGTAATAAATAAATAAATGTAATAAATAAATAAATGAAATAAATAAATAAATAAATAAATAAATGTAATAAATGTAATAAATAAATAAATAAATAAATGTAATAAATAAATAAATAAATGTAATAAATAAATAAATAAATTGGCCAATAAATAACATTCAATAAATTCGGTAATAAATCCAGTGTCAGCCATAACTGAAAAAAATGATTTGCTCCGAGCATTCATTGCTCCAGTACACATAACTGAACAGGGCAACACTTGAACACTGAGTTCAATCAAATGTACACACTTTTCTTTTAACCCTAGTTTATCGGTTCCTCTCCCCCCATTAGCTGGCTGAACTGGGTTTGGAACTGGGGCTACTGCGTGTCCTGGCCGGATGACCGTGTTCAGGCTGAGGGGAACTGAACGAATCTGGTCATTTAAAGCCCGGGTTCGGTCAGTACATGAAGCTCACCTGCTCTTGTCAGTGATCTGCGCTTGCATCATGCGGAGTTTGGCCGGAGGGATGTAGGCTCCTCCGGTGCGGGTCAGGATGGGGTCCACCTCCTCCTTCTTCCTCTTCACTGGAGGCTCCTCACTAGGGGGTTTCTCTGCTTCTGGTGGGGAGGCTGATCTGCCCCTCCGGAGACGCTCTCGACTGGACCTGCGCTCGCCTCGATCCCGCTCCCGACTGTACCGCCGCTCGGCGCGCTCTCGAACACGCTCCCGAGACCTGATGAGGAGAAGGGAGAGACCAGTGTGGAGATCAGTCAGAGAAGTCTTCTCTATTTAACCCTCATAATCACAGTCACAGCTGGCAACAACAGAGGCAGTGAGAACGCATCACATACAGCATATCTACATGGACACAGAGCACCTTTTCTACTTTAGGAAAAAGTAGTCTCGATATTCTGAGCCAAAGAACCAAGCTTGCTTCCAGAGTTCTAGTGGAAGTCTGCAGCATAGCAGGTTTGAGTGTGTGTGTGTGTGTATGTCCACATGTGTATGCACATGTATGTGTGTGTGTGTGTGTGTATGTTTGTGTAAACCTGTGTGGGTGTGTGTGTGGGTTTATGTATGTGTGTACGTGCATGTGTGTAGGTATACGTGCGTTTGAGTGTATGTATGTATGTATGTATGTATGTATGTATGTGTGTGTGTGTGTGTGTATGTATGTATGTGTGTGTGTGCGCGCGCGTGTGTGTATGTATGTATGTATGTGTGTGTGCATGCGTGTGTGTGTATGTGCGTGCATGTATGTGTGTGTGCATGTATGTGTGTGTGTCTGTCTGTGTGTGCGTATGTGTGTCTGTGTGCGCATGTATGTATGTGTGTGTGTATGTATGTATGTATGTGTGTGTCTGTGTGTGCGCGTGTGTGTCTGTGTATGTATGCATGTATGTGCGCGTGTGTATGTGTATGTGTGTGTATGTATGTATGTGTGTGTCTGTGTATGTATGTATGTATGTATCTATGTGTGTGTGTGTGTGTGTGTATGTATGTATGTGTGTGTGTGTGCGCGTGTGTGTGTGTGTGTGTGTATGTATGTATGTATGTATGTGTATGCATGCGTATACGTATGTGTGTATGCGTATGCATGTGCGTGTATGTATGTATAAGCATGTGTGTAAAAGTCTGTGTGTGCGTGTGTGTAGATATACGCGTGTGTGTGCGTGCATGTCTAGACCGTTACATTGATACACCCCACAGCCATTACCCCCCCCTTTGCACAACTGAGGATTAAAACATAACGCCTAAAGGCTTACTCCCACTGTGGTCCTCTTCATTATCAATCCCCACATTACAGAAATGTTTATGAATCAGAACTGGCAGATATGTAAATGAGAAATATTGGTTATCTGGATCATCCCACAATTCCCACTTCCCACACAAGCACAGGCTTGATCCGAACGAACATGTAATCCGTTACGTGACTCACGTCATTAAAAATGTATTCATGTTTTACACAGTTACAGTCATTTACATTCAGCAAAGCTGCCTGAGGTAAAGCGCCAAACCTTCAAACTTAAAGAGAACAGATCAGTGAGAGGACAAACAGGCTGGAGCTAATCCCAGCTGGAGCGGAGGGGAGTAGACTACGGCAACTGTAAAAGTCTGAACGAGAGAGAGAGTTCCTCCTCACCAACGGCCTCTGTCTGAGCGATTCCGCGGAGATCTGGACCTGGAGCGAGAGTGTGAACGAGATCGAGACCGGGACCGGGACCTGGACCTGGACCGAGACCGTCCACTTCCATCCCTAAGACGGAAAACAGAACAGCAAGAGGTTTACTTTTGCAGAAAGGCCACACGAAGGGCTCCTATGTGAACAAAGTGCATTCAGTACACCACAGTGTGTAGCCACCGCAGTCCATTACCGGGAAACCTCAGAAGATGTCCGAGTGATGCAGCCAGGTACGCACACTACAAGTCCAAAAGTATGTGCTGCCTGTATACTCTTAGACTTGTAGCGTGCGTACTTAGCTGCTTCAGGAAACTCAGCTCCTCTAATGAGTCACACTGACTGCTAACACAAGCTTCACCAACAGGAGACAGCAGTACCATCAGCCACTCAGGCCCACACGATAAGCCTGACCGGCTCTAAGGGGCCCTTACCTGTCCCCTGGGTCTCATGGACTATATATGTCAGAGACTGGTATTTGGGCAGTACCTGTCTTTGGAGGAGCTCCTTTCCTGGGGTCTGCTGTTGTTATCCCGGGAGCCACGCTGTAACAAAAAAAAAAAAAAAAAAAAAACACGATGTGAAGCAAGAAAACGAGAAGAGCTAATGGATGAACTTTCAGACTTGTTGCTAGTTCAACAGCATCATCAGTAATAAACGTTTCCCAATTTAGAATAAGAAAATGAAATACATGAAAGATCAAACCACTTCAGACTATAACCAATATGGGCTACAGTGGTGGACGAAGTATATAATCCATATAGCGGAGTTAAAGTAGATCCCCAGGGTAAAATCCTCCTCCAGGGTCAGTAGAAGCTCCTCCTTTAGACCTCCACTGGAGTACCAGTACTAAAGTATGTACCTTCAGATGTACTTAAGTATGTACTTAAGACACTAGAGTGTCTCTCACTACTCTCCATACTTAAGTACATCTGAAGGTACATACTTTAGTACTGTTACTCTCCATACTTAAGTACATCTGAAGGTACATACTCTAGTACTGTTACTCTCCATACTTAAGTACATCTGAAGCTACATACTTTAGTACTGTTACTCCCCATAATTCAGTACATCTGAAGATACATACTTTAGTACTGTTACTCTCCATACTTAAGTACATCTGAAGGTAGATACTTTAGTACTGTTACTCTCCATACTTAAGTACATCTGAAGGTAGATACTTTAGTACGGGTACTCTCCATAACTAATTACATCTGAAGGTAGATACTTTAGTACTGTTACTCCCCATACTTAAGTACATCTGAAGGTACATACTTTAGTACTGGTACTCTCCATACTTAAGTACATGTTACGTGTCCAAGGAGGGAGCGGTTTGGGCACAATGCAGAGGAGTAAACAGTCAGAGTTCAAGTTTTAAAATAAATAAATAAAATAAATAAAAAAAATAAAGACCCCCAGAATGGAAATATCACCACCACTTTTGGACCCTCTGAGAACGTCCTGTGAGCAGATGGCGTGTTCACGTCTAGGGGTAGGATGTTCCTACTGTTGAGATGGAGGGGTAGGGTGAAGT
>JAMWET010005892.1:0-7500 GCA_024036415.1 Prochilodus magdalenae | reverse complement strand
AGCAGCCTTACAACCAATCAGTGAGCTCCAACCGCTCCTTCCACTCCCCCTGCGGACTGCGGACGCACGAAGGTCTTAACAGTCAGTTTTATATACCATCACCACCAAAACCCCCCAGTGTACCGCGATATTCAACGGATAACACCACTACCCACCAGGGAGCTACCCCGCCATGTGGGAGGAGGGGGTTCAATTCCTGTTCTAGGTAACAAATGCTGTGCCACACCTATAAGAGTCCATGGGCACAGCATAGCCACCCAGACCGGGAGCCGAACCCCAGTCTCCCAGATGGGCCGGTGGGTCCCTGGCAGGTAGTGGTGTTCTGGTGGTTGGTGTGGCGCAACAGATAACACCACTACCTACCAGGGACCTACCAGCGCATCTGGGAGACTGGGGTTCGGTTCCCGGTCTGGGTGACTATGCTGTGCTACACCAACGGTCCTTGGGCAAGACTCCTAACACCACATGCCAGTCGCTCTGGATAAGAGACGCTGCATGTTTCACTGTACAGTGAGTGTAATTAGGCCTGTTTAACCAGACTTGAATAACCGCTGAATAAACGAGTGCAGGTGTAGATGTAAGCTCCCCTGTCACCGAACCGTACCTCCTGTAACACCTCCACGAACACCAGTATCCCCTGTGACTGGATATGGCATGTACTGGACAAGTTTCTGGATGTAGGCCACATCGATGTTCAGACGCTCCTGCATCACAGAATGCTTGTGGCCGAGCGTGAAACATGAAACGGTGGCACGTCTCACCATGACCAACCTAGCCACCGAGTTTCATTCCTACTGGGTGCAACTGAGAGCGTGTGGGGGTGTGGGTTGTGTTAACGCCAAAGTAGGCTGCACGTAAAACCATTCACTCCAGATTTAGTGATGGTCATTTTTTTCATTTTGGCCTTTAAGCTACGGCAAACAACACATCCGGAATTACGGCTGTAATATTGAAGAGCTTGCCGTTTCCAGGCGGTCCAGAGGCAGCGCGGGGAGGACCAATGAGCCTACTAAATGGAGAACAGGTTTGGGGTTCATCACAGTCGTCCTGACGCAGCTGCTCTGGCTTCAGGATGCACAAATCGGACACCAAGCCGAAACCCCTGGCAGCCAAATCAGTCATACACGGTGCGAAATGCTCAGAGCCTGGAGGGAAGCGTTTAGCAGCGCGAGGAAAAGCGCCATCGGTGCAACACCTGCGATTCTCCGCAACGCAGCACAGCTGAGCGGGTCTGGCGGCGTTCTGCGGGGCTGTTCTGCTAACCTGCCAGCTGCGGAACAGAACGGTAAAAAGAACAACAGCAACAAAAGAAAAGAAAAGAAAGGAAAAGCCTTTCAGTGCTGCTCAAAGTGTGATTAGCCACAAAACAGCGCCGCAGTAGCCGCCTCCCGCTTTCCCTGGAAATGGCTTTCCCGTCTCTCCGAAGAAAAGGCGCCTCGCTGCGAAGGAGGGATCTCAAAGTTACGTCTGATTCACGAGAGCACGTCAACAAGGCCGCGCCAACAAAGACGGCCCGCCAAACACCGCCATTTACACAGCGGGGCTCTCCGAGAGCCCAATTTCCACATTCTGACTCCGCGTTAACCTTCTTCTGAACGACAGCGGGTGTAATTGCGCCGCCATTAGCGTTTGGTTTTAAAGCGCTTTGTAAACGA
Organism: Prochilodus magdalenae; assembly: GCA_024036415.1. Classification (NCBI taxonomy): domain Eukaryota; kingdom Metazoa; phylum Chordata; class Actinopteri; order Characiformes; family Prochilodontidae; genus Prochilodus; species Prochilodus magdalenae. The sequence goes on along the minus strand of JAMWET010005892.1, from coordinate 5,845 downwards.
CAAATAAAAGCCACGATGTGCGTAGATTTACCCAGCCTTTTAAAGCTGGCAGTGCGCCAGCTACACAACGACTGCCCCAGTTTAAAGAAACACCGAGACCAGAAGGAAAATACCGGTGCGCTTATGAATAGTTTCCAATATCGACACACAGATCTCAAGATGGCCTTTGTGTCACTCGCGGACGAACAACGATGACGACGTCACCGTCTGGAATCCAGAGTGCCAGGAGAGATGGGAATCAAGAAGAGCACCAGAGAGTTGTGAGCCATGACTTCGTCGAGCGATGGGAGCGAATCTTGAGAGTTTGGGATGGTGCACCTCTGTTGCCATCGGCGTCTGAAACCTGACGAACTTGTGTGAACCGTGTGAATTCCTCATCTGCCATTAAAACGCCTGATCAGTGCGTCTCTACACGTTAGCTACATCAGCTTTAGACCAGCAGCATATGGTGTGTTCAGGTCTTCTGTCAGAGCTAACAGTCTGTCTGTTGAGCAGCTGCCCATCCTGTGCGGTCTGATGCTGGTGCTACATCTGCTCTGACTGGGAGCCGACTGCTCGGCTTTAACCACCACGGAGCTCCTGGCTGTCCTGCACTGTGGAAGCTTGGCCTGCGTCCTGCTGACCCATCCGAACTACTTAACTACAGACTAAGGACATTTAGTCCTCCACCTTACAAACACTGAACACTCCTGTCTGTGGATTCAACCAAGTCCCAGATGCAGAGCGGCATGTGACCAACAGACCAACAGGTGTGATCAGATAAACTCTGAGCAAAGCATCTGCCCTCGGCCCGTCACTGACAGCCCACCACCAGGGGGAGCGCTGCAGACAGATACTAGACACTGTTCTGGATCTTAGGCCTCCTGAGGAGGCAGATGGGACAGAAGGTCTGAACATCACACATCCTAGAACAGAAGTGGCCCCCACATGCAGGTCTGACAGCCCAGCTAAGAGAAATGGGCAAAAGCTCAAGCTGAATACAGGAGGGCAGGTCTGGGCACATCCCACCTGCTCAACTGACACCTGATGCCCAGAGCTTAGAGCCCAACTTGACTGTGTGTGGTGTTTACAGTCCGACAGTAATAACTGTGGAGGGATTATAATCCAGTATGAATCTGCAGCGTGTGTAGAGTTTACAGTCCGACGGTAATAACTGTGGAGGGATTATAATCCAGTATGAATCTGCAGCGTGTGTAGTGTTTACAGTCTGAGAGTAATAACTGTGGAGGGATTATAATCCAGTATGAATCTGCAGCGTGTGTAGTGTTTACAGTCTGACGGTAATAACTGTGGAGGGATTATAATCCAGTATGAATCTGCAGCGTGTGTAGTGTTTACAGTCTGACGGTAATAACTGTGGAGGGATTATAATCCAGTATGAATCTGCAGCGTGTGTAGTGTTTACAGTCTGACGGTAATAACTGTGGAGGGATTATAATCCAGTATGAATCTGCAGCGTGTGTAGTGTTTACGGTCTGACGGTAATAACCGTGGAGGGATTATAATCCAGTATGAATCTGCAGCGTGTGTAGTGTTTACAGTCTGACGGTAATAACTGTGGAGTATGAATCTGCAGCGTGTGTAGTGTTTACGGTCTGACGGTAATAACTGTGGAGTGATTATAATCCAGTATGAATCTGCAGCGTGTGTAGTGTTTACAGTCTGACAGTAATAACTGTGGAGGGATTATAATCCAGTATGAATCTGCAGCGTGTGTAGTGTTTACAGTCTGACGGTAATAACTGTGGAGGGATTATAATCCAGTATGAATCTGCAGCGTGTGTAGAGTTTACAGTCCGACGGTAATAACTGTGGAGGGATTATAATCCAGTATGAATCTGCAGCGTGTGTAGTGTTTACAGTCTGACAGTAATAACTGTGGAGGGATTATAATCCAGTATGAATCTGCAGCGTGTGTAGTGTTTACAGTCTGACGGTAATAACTGTGGAGGGATTATAATCCAGTATGAATCTGCAGCGTGTGTAGTGTTTACAGTCTGACGGTAATAACTGTGGAGGGATTATAATCCAGTATGAATCTGCAGCGTGTGTAGTGTGTACAGTCTGACGGTAATAACTGTGGAGGGATTATAATCCAGTATGAATCTGCAGCGTGTGTAGTGTTTACAGTCTGACGGTAATAACTGTGGAGGGATTATAATCCAGTATGAATCTGCAGCGTGTGTAGTGTTTACGGTCTGACGGTAATAACTGTGCAGGGATTATAATCCAGTATGAATCTGCAGCGTGTGTAGTGTTTACAGTCTGACAGTAATAACTGTGGAGGGATTATAATCCAGTATGAATCTGCAGCGTGTGTAGTGTTTACAGTCTGACGGTAATAACTGTGGAGTGATTATAATCCAGTATGAATCTGCAGCGTGTGTAGTGTTTACAGTCTGACAGTAATAACTGTGGAGGGATTATAATCCAGTATGAATCTGCAGCGTGTGTAGTGTTTACGGTCTGACGGTAATAACTGTGGAGGGATTATAATCCAGTATGAATCTGCAGCGTGTGTAGTGTTTACAGTCTGACGGTAATAACTGTGGAGGGATTATAATCCGGTATGAATCTGCAGCGTGTAGTGTTTACAGTCTGACGGTAATAACTGTGGAGGGATTATAATCCAGTATGAATCTGCAGCGTGTGTAGTGTTTACAGTCTGACAGTAATAACTGTGGAGGGATTATAATCCAGTATGAATCTGCAGCGTGTGTAGTGTTTACGGTCTGACGGTAATAACTGTGGAGGGATTATAATCCGGTATGAATCTGCAGCGTGTGTAGTGTTTACAGTCTGACGGTAATAACTGTGGAGGGATTATAATCCAGTATGAATCTGCAGCGTGTGTAGTGTTTACAGTCTGACAGTAATAACTGTGGAGGGATTATAATCCAGTATGAATCTGCAGCGTGTGTAGTGTTTACGGTCTGACAGTAATAACTGTGGAGGGATTATAATCCAGTATGAATCTGCAGCGTGTGTAGTGTGTACAGTCTGACGGTAATAACTGTGGAGGGATTATAATCCAGTATGAATCTGCAGTGCAGTGTTTACAGTATGGATGTCCAGGAGATGTCAAAACTGGGTTCTTACCCTCAGTCTTCTTCTGATCTCCATCACTGTCTCTTTCGTCTGACGAGCTGGAGCTTCCGCTCTTCTCAGGAGTACGCATCCCACCTGGACTCGAACCCTAGATGAAGAGATGAGGAGAGAAGGAAAGGTGAGAGGGAAAGAGAGGTATAAGGTAAGGGGTACAGAGAATTCAAATGAAGACATCTCTCCAAGAAAAGAACTCACTGAAACGGAGGAAAAGCGAAAATAGAGGAGGAGAACAGAAAAAGAGCTGCTTCGTTCTGGGCGCCACAAAAATACCCACAGCGTGAGAAACAGCAGACTGGCACACAGACGCTTTCTACTGAAAGGTACATGGTAAGCAAACTTTCTATCATCTGTGCTGTTATGATTCATACAGTATGGGCCGCTACTGGGGCTGTGAAATGATTTTAATAGGTAATCATTATTAAACACATTAAAACCCTTTAAAAAACTATTAATTAAATAAATAAATAAAATTTAAAAAATAATAAACAAAAAATAAAATTAAATAAATAAATAAAATGACAAAATAATAAACAAAAAATAAAATTAAATAAATAAATACAATTTAAAAAATAAAACAAAAAATTAAATTAATTAAATAAATACAATTTAAAAATTAATAAACAAAAAATTAAATAAATAAATAAAAATTTTAAAAATTAATAAACAAAAAATAAAATAAATCTTCCATTTGCAAAGCCAAAGAAGTGGTTGGTGTGGTGCAACGAATAACACTAATAGTTACTGAGCTACCCCGCCATGTGGAACACTGGGGTTCGATTCCTGGTCTGGGTGACTATGCTGAGCTACACCAATAAGAGTCCTTGGGCAAGACTCCTAACACCACACTGGTCCACCTGTAATATGACTAACCTTGTAAGTCGCTCTGGATAAGGGCGCCAGCTACATGCCGTAAATGTAAAGCGGAACATTTCGCTACCTCCAATACCTCACACCCACTTACACCATTGCTCAGCCCTCCTACCAGTGGAAACGAGGCCCATTCCCTCCTCCCAAATCCTCCCTAGCTCCTCCCAAATGGTTCAGCCCTACTGGAGCATCAGAAACGCCTTGTTTTTGGTGTCTTTGGCGTGTGAACTTGGTGTCAGGAAACCCGCTCGCAGTTTCTCCAGCAGTGAGGGCTACTAGCGTGCATGGATGGCTTGTGAACCTGCACCAGAAGAAGCTTCCAAATGTCGTAGCGGCATCTACTACCAAAACGAAGAGGTGATGAGTTTCAGACGACTCTGGGTCTCCCACTGAATATTTAATGAGCCATTTTAGAGATATCAAAACACCGCTACTGTTTAACAGGAGCCTGGAGATCAGTGAAAGAGTAATTCGAAAAAAAAGGTAGAAGAGGAAAGCAGTTCAAAGCTGCAGTCGATCCCGAGTATTTTGAAGGGGGGCCGTGGGTAGGTATAATCCATAATCATGATTTTAAGTAGAATCCATCATGGTAATGAATCGTAGATTGCACCCGGGCCTTGTTCCCAACACCACAGTCAGTCAGCTCCCTACCTTCGCAGTGCGGCTGCAGTAACTGTTGCAGCCTTGATTAAATAACTCTGCAGGTAGACGAACGCGATTACACCAGGGGACGCTAAGCCCCGAGGTGGGGTGGGCGTCGTGCTGGCAGCACTGGAGCCAAACCGCTGCTCGGTAAATCATCAGCGAGGTGCGGTTCTGCTGCTTGGAACTGATCCGTAACCACATTTGGAGCGACACCCTGTCAAACAACAAACGGCACAACCAGCGCCTGCCTGCATGCAGCACCAGCGCCTGAGCGAGGAAAAAGACCAGGCCTGATTTCTACAGGGACGCCAATCACAGCTGGCGGCGGTTCATTTTCAATCAAAACTCAATTTGCTGCTTGTGTGGAGCCCTGCCGAGGCAGCAGACGCGCCAACCCCCCCCCACATCCTTTCTGCTGGAGGAGCCCGTGTGCCAGCAGAACGCGAGATGCAGACGGATGAGGCTCCGAAACGGAGGGGAGGAAGAAAAGAGTCGAAGAATAGCCACGGGTTTGCTTTCCTCTGCAAAAACGAAAGGCCTCTGGGGAGCGCGAGCAGCGTCCCTGAAGATTATCCGGGCCCGCTCAGCCAAAGCCAGAGGCATTTCTGCAAACGAGGAGAGAGACGGAGGCCTTTTCAGAGCCGCCCGCCTTGCTGAGCAGACCGGCGGATGCTGAGAAGTTATCTACACTGCGGGAACAATGGGAAAACGCTGGGTACTTAGCATCCGGGGTGCTGGAGGGATAAATTATTAACACCGAGGGGGCCATAGCTGGAAAAACGGGATAAAGAAACAGACCGAGTAAAAGCCCTATAAGCACTTTACCCTGAGCCTGAGAGCGAGCGCACAGCTTCAGATCCACTTCCGCAGATGATGCTATCGGCTGGACCCGCAGCGGCACGCAGGACTGATCTCGGGCTTTGCACTTCCACAGCTGGAGCTTTTGTCAACTGCGAATCAAATCGCCTGCGACGTGCGTCCTACCGCAAACGATCCTTGCTCAATGTTAAACACCAACTTTATAATTTGAAATATTTAAATTTCATTTTAATTTAATATCTTGCCAGTGCTGCAGTACAGCTGGGCAACATCAACAAGCATCATCCTAACATCTTACACATCAAAATCTGAATTTAACTTTGACAGTGGTTGCTATAGTGATAACGAAGTCAGATTTTAAGGGCACCTGGAGTGATACTGGAGTGAGAACTTGAGGTGACTGTAG
>JAMWET010005891.1:0-27965 GCA_024036415.1 Prochilodus magdalenae | reverse complement strand
CAGCAATTTAGTGAAGATACAAATTTAATGCTGAAAAACTGAATAAATTTTGTGAGACTAATTAACATAAAAACTTGTGTAAAAAGCACTTAACTTCGATTTCATAAAATATGTAACTTTTACTGCTTGTATGATCATTTGTACTTTCTAAAAGAATCTTTGAAAATTGATTTGTCTGTGTGTATGACCATTTTTTCTTTTCTTACTTCCTTTTCTTCTCCCTTCCCAATACCTGAAAGTGATGAGGGACTGTTATTAGAATTTTGCTGACAAATATTCATACCAATGTGTGCCAACAGCCTTTATATTTAACACTGCTTGGAGTGGATCTTATAATACTCTAATGGTAATATTCAGATATGTTCTACTCTAATTAACTCTGTATTTTTCTAGCACAGGAGTTGCTTTTGACCTTGCTAGTTGTGCTTAAAAAATTGAATCGATCCTCTTAACCCAATGTCTGAAAAAATGTGAATTTGTCTTTGGATAGTTACGATTTAGGTCGCATATAGGTTTCCCCATGTTTCCTCAATGAGTGGCAGAAATAAATTTTTGTTTTGGTCTTACTCGGTCGGCTTGAGCTTGTAGCTAATTAATTAAGGAGTCATTACTTCAGAATTGGTCCCAATAAAAAGGTTTCATTGTAAATGAATAGACTGGTTTGGAATGTTCACAAATTGGTGGTTCTCATATTATCAATGAATAATTAATAAGAAAGACACATAAGTTTCTTCTTCACCGGCACAAGTCGGATCTGCGTATTTGCCGGATTAGGACCTTACACACGCCAAAGGGTATCTGGTCACCTGAAATGGTGAAGCACACTCACAGATGTGGGGCGCCTTATCTGTACATATACTTCACACAAGTACTGGTTTTTCAGAATAATAAAATTATTCTCCGTGTCTTTGACCCCGATCTGTAGTGCATTAACGGTTGGTTCCATATCTATTCTAATCCATGTCCTATGCGCCACACATCGTTCGCCCGGGGTCGGTATATTTTTTGGGCCCAGTGGGGGGGGGGTCTGGCCCATTTTAATTACCAAAGGATGTGCTGTGACAAGGATAAAACTAAAATGGCTTTTTATGATTATATTGGACCCATGATTATCTAGAACCTGCCACGGTGTTTTTTTGTTTCAGTGTCTTAGGTCTGAAGGATTGTGCTGAGTGAGTGGGTACCTGCTGTTAACAGGAAGAAAAAAAAAGTGCATCAAGGAAACACCATTTTGGTGGAAGGGAAGTGTTTGGGACAGTACGTAGAAGACCCCCTACTATAAAAGGTGTGCGAGGCAGGATGGGAATGGTGGGGACATTCAACCACTTAACTGGTGAGATTTGAGTCGTATTCAAGGAAGGCCCCTCTCAAGAGAAAAAGCCTGGGGACGAGGTTCCGATCTTTTTTTAGTCAGATAGATTACATAACAACTTGCGAGCAGAGTCTATGCTACAATAGTCTTCTTTAGTGGTGTCTACCATTTCAGTTCCTTGCCCTCATCTGTCTTGGTAGCTAAGATGGCCTTCCTGCTTGTGACAAACATAGACATCTAAGCCTTTATAGAGTAACACCAGATGTTACGCGCAAGGATGCACTAATGAAAGGACTTTTGGTCACTGGGAATTTACTGTGAGAGGCGTATTCTTGATAAATCCTGGTTTACACATGGAGGAGACTGCACTGGGGATGAGTTACGCGCGTATCAAAAGGTGAGTGAATCAGATAGCTCTAGACTAGCTACCAGTCGATCGTACTGAACAGCTGCGGAGGCAGTTGTATAATCGGAGATTCTTCATACAACCTATGGAGGAGAGGAGCCTCAGGTAGCGTAGCTCACAGGCGGTCCGTACTCCACTAGGTCCAGAGCTGCTGGAGACAAGACTACAAACTGGGTGAGCAGGAAGTGAATGGAAGGCGAGAGCCCTAAGACCACGACAGCACAGTACATAGGAAGCTAAGGAGAAGAAACCAGAAACGAAATAACATAGAAATGAACAGAAGAAGTTTGAAAGATGAACATGGAATAAAGAAAGAGGAAGAATTTAGAAGAATGAGGAACACACGCCAGGCAGTCCAATCAGGTGGGATTCAAGTGACGAAGACGTAGTGCGTCTGTTTGTGCTCTTGTAAATATAATAAGAGGACTGGGTTTCCCCATATTCTACAACCATTTGTGTATGTTCCCTCATGAGGCCTTGTAATTGCTAGTGTACTTGAAGAGAATACAGGAGTCTGGTTCAAAAGATATATAGAAAACTAATCATCATACAACCAACATAAGGATGCTATCCTATCACTTCGCCAACCCTAACCCCGATCCTAACAGGGGTATATTTATGCATGAGAATTTTAAGTTGAAGTTCTGAGAGGGAGGCCATGGGAACCCATTTCATGAATCTCCTAATGTAAGCAGTTCTTGTGTTAATGTTGTATCGGGAGGGACTATGCACACCACTTCAGAAATGTGAGGTCCCTACTCTGTGGTCATACAGCATTATGATGTCCTGATCTGCTGTTAATTTCACCACAGTAGCACATATAGTTGTCTGGTTCAGATTTTAACAGGGGCAAAATTTTCTTAAACTGACTTCACAAGCAATCCTATAATAGATGCATGTTTAAAGTCACTACTGGGACCTCTTTAGGTACGACACATGGTACTGCTCACTACTGCTCGCGTTTGTTGTCTATGGAGACACCTGAACTAGCTGAAATGCTCTGAACCCAATAATAAGAGAGGGGTCTCCAAATGCCATCTAGCTTAAATATAATATGTGAAGTAGTAATGATACTTGTAGTATGAAACTTCACCTTTAATTTGACACCTGTAGTATGTGAAACTTTGAAAAATATGTTTACATGTACTAAAACCGTTCAGTAACATGAGTCTGGATTTTTATTTAAAATGATAAAAACATAAATGACCCTTTTTTGAGCATGAGTGGTGTATGTTTCTTTGGCCCTTTAACCATGACTGCTGAGAACTTCCTTGGTTAGTAAATTACCAGGGGAACTATCTATCTATCTCATGCGAAGCCATTAAAGTTTAAGATGAAAAGCCTTTAAATGGTGGTATCAAAGAATGAAATGTAGTGTACTGTTTTGTTCCGGTAGTCCCTCTGTATATTCATCATTGTTAAGAGATTCACCGAAGTTGAATTCTTGAGTTTCACCATTGAGGTTATAATGAATCAGCCCTTTATATATTTGTACCACGTACTACACAGAATTGTTTATTGTGTCTGTGCACACATGGTGTGTTTTATGGGTGTGGGCAACTACAACCTCATGTTTTCTTTCTTATGCCGCCTTATTGACCTTTGGAATGCTGAGGACAACGACAAATCAACTGGGCAGACAAACCCCGCGCCCCAAGCCCCGTAAACCCAGAAGAACAAGATCGAGAAACAGGACATAAAACCAAATGAGGAAGTTAGGACAATCATACGATTTTTACTGCATCTTTAGAAACAACTTTGCAGATTCTTCCTGTATAACTAAGAACAATTAATTCAGCCTATCAAGGATTCATTCCCTCAAGTATTCAGACCTCTTGTGTCAAGAATTGTGTCCTATTTGATGATCGAGATTTTGGTTTCAAATGTAATAATTCTTTGATGTGCCTATGTTATATATTCTTTACTGCTTAGTGACTACAATTGCTAAAAAGGACCTTCCCCCCCCTAACACTCCCGTAAAGCGGACCTGAGTTCATCCGATTGTCAGGTTCAAATCCAGAGGAGAGTGAGCACGCCTGACATGAAAACATGGGTCGATGGTAGCCGCTGGAGACTGAGTTGGATTCTAAGTGATCCAGGCATCTGCATTGTGTGCATTAAGTTCACAAATTTAGAAAAAACTAAATACTGGTAAACCCAAACATCACCCCACTTTCATAATCTATATTTTTCTTAACAATAATTTCTAAAATAAAAAATCACCAAATGTTTCAGTTTTTGGTTGAAATTACCGGGGGTCTACACACGGTGGGCCCATGTTATAGAGAGAGCTGAGATTTATTCTGAACATGTTTAGTATAAAGCGTGTTTTTTAGGGTTGTGTACAAGTATCTTAAAAACTGCTTACCTGATTACCAATCTGCTATGCCTCTCTAGAATTCTTATCTCCAGTAAAATTACCATACATTGTGTACTAGCTCCTATATTAGTGTGTTACTCTGAGCTGTGATCCTTGTTAAAGACTGGCTTCTGTTTATTCAGTTGCCAGCTTTCTTAGTATAAGACTGATTTGTGTGAGTGCATTTACTTAGGTAACACAATAGTATCATTATACATTGTGTTTATGTATTTTCTTAGTTATTGGCCTTTCTCTTAGTTATTGGCCCTACTTTTATCAGAGTACATATTTATACTATATTAAAGAAGTCTCCCTCCAAATATAAACAAGTAGAAATACTCTCTGGTGACTTTACCAGCTCTCTGCTGCTAAAACTCAGGTAGGTGGAGCCCATGTTAAGACTAATCTCTTATCTCTGGCTAGTTGACAAGTTTCTTTATTGAACTCCATATAAACACAGTGATACTCCTAACCATAGCTATATGCTCATTAATAGAAAATCATGGAAAACAAAACAGTGAGAAGACGGAGAAACAGCAAGGGAAGTCCTCCTAATAGTAAGCAAATTCATCTATGAAATATCACATACTGTACACAAAAATTATGTTCCTTCAGTTTTTTTTAGTTTATGACGATTACATGGACATTAGATTAAAGTATGCCTTTATAGTTCTGTGAGTCAGGAGTAAATTATATTTATTCATTTATTAATATTTTAAATTATTCCCACTAGAGGGAAGTAAAGAACTACCGTCCAGTAACAACAGGTGGAGGTGTTCAGAAGGTTCAGTTAGAAGTAGACTGTAGAATGACAGACAGAACAGAAAAATTTAGCATGCACACACTCACCTACTTACATCAACCCTAGATCAGCAACAGCATATCTACATTCACACATTTTTTTTTTTTTACAGAAAAATAGATAAAATAAAAACATAACAAATAAACAGAACTGTAAAGTAGACATTCATGATAGTCCATATATTTTCTGTGGGTGCAGAACCTTCTCCTCTTTTTTCAGTTAATGGCATCTGAAAGTGTGTACATGGTGTGTACATTCCCTCCTCCTGTGGATTTACCATTGATGGAGATTCCAGGTTTTGTTATGTAATATACACTATAATTACTTGTTTGACCACACTGATCATATTTTTGCCACACTTCTGGTGTACTTGTACCAGCGCAGCCTCATGAATAATATATTATACTCATTCGATATGCAATGACTATATGCATCCCACTATTGACTCAAATGCACAAAGGCGCACTGGACGTGCAGTTAAATGTGTTCAAAAGAGTTGAAATGTGTAAAAGAGTTAAAATATTAAACAAGTTAAAATATTTAATATGTATTAAAATGGTTAAAATGTGTTTACAAGAGTTACAAATATGTTTTTAAAAGATTTGAAAGGTGTTTAAAAGAGTTCAAACGTGTTTTTAAACACTTGAAAGTGTTTTGAAAGAGTTCAAATGTGCTAAAAGGAGTTTAGGTCTGATAGGAAATGGTCTCCGTTAAAAAGCGGCGCTGTCTCTTTAAGAGGTTTACGTGACTCTCAGGTTCCCGCGCTCTCTCTGTCAGTCTGAAATGAGAGCTGAGGGAAGAGGTACGTAGAGTGAAGTTGAGCAACAACAACACTGTTAAGCACTAAATATGGTGGTAAATGTTCATAAAATCGCCTGGTTCTGGTAGTTAAAAGTGTGTAGCACGTCTTAGACCAGCTTTTGTTTGGTGTTGTAGTTGTAGAAGTGTGTTTCTGTCGAGTCTCTCACTCGGCGGGGTTGCTAGCTAACTTGTTAGCTGTCCGAGTAGGTCCAGCTCTGTGTATTAGCTGAGGTGCTGAGAATATGCTCTCTTATTGTCTCAGGACTTGGAGGAAAAGTGGAGGACGCCTTAGCAACGTAATTACACTGCAATTTTAAATAATAATAATAATCAGTATTTTCCCTGCTTAGTTAGGTGTGATGTGGGTGGTGAATCATTCTCAACACTGCAGTGACACTGATGTGGTGTGTTAGTGTGTGTTGCGCTGGTATGAGTACAACAGCTGTATGACAAATATATGACCAGTGTGGTCAAACAGATAATTACAGTGCATATTACATAGTAAAACCTGGTTATTTAATTTTTTTGTTAATATGTTTGTGTGTGTGTGAGAGAGAGAGAGTCATATACAGGCAGTTGTTCAGAAAGGTCTAGCTTCTGATTTCAAGTTGAACTTGTGTGTGTGTGTGTGTGTGTGTGTGCGCTTGTCCTTTTCTGCAGAATCAGACCAGTTTGTCACATTTCTATCTGAGTTCTTCTGATTTCTATGTGTCTGTCTCTCTGCAGTCTATTTCTTTATTTCTTACTGAACTTTACTGAACTCCACCTGTTGTGACTGAAAGGTGGTTCTCTACTTCCCTCTAGTGGTGGTATTGGGTCTGGCTCAGAAGATTTGGTTTCATTTTCCTTGCAGTGTGTGAGCAACATTTCTTCACCTTATTAAAAACCATATATATTGCAACACTCTACATGAATTATTAAGCGGTTAGACACGTGTTTACATTGATAGACATACCTCTCCCATTGTCTTATTTAATTTAGCTAAATTTAAAAGTTATTACTGATTTAAACACAATAAAAAACGCTACTTCTACTGTAATCTCTGGAATATAGTGCTTTATAGTGGTATTAAATATACTTAAAATGACAGAGGGGTTGATGTATGTATGCCGTGTCTAATTCATGAAATGTATCAAATTATTATAAATCTTACTGTGCCATGACCATCCAGGCTAACTTTGTATCCCACCCTGGCCACCCCAGTTAAGATGTTCTTGATGCACCACTGCCTATGAGATTACTAACTGCAATAATGTGTACTTTATTGTTGGTTCCTAATTAGTAGGACATTAAAGTGCCTTGTGGTAAGTCAGAAACAGTTTATTGAGGCCGTAAAAAGTGATTTACAAGATGTTGTTGTGGATCTTCAGTGTTCAAGTCATAGTATTGTTACCTTATTAAAGTGTTTTTTTGTTTTCATTCATTTCCTAAAAATGGATTTTCTGATTGGTCAGGTACAGTCAGCTCAGGAACACTACAGCTGGATGCTTGTCTAACAACACAAACTTGGTCATATGGATGTAAGCTCAGCCAGCAGGTCAGCCAGCTCAGAACTACATAAACAAATTAATTTAAAGAAATATTATTATTTTAGCTACTCATATTAAGGCTCCTCTAAATGATGAATCACTGAATCAGCTTTGAAGCCAGATTCTTATTTTTTTCTCTGAAAACCTCAAAATCTAAAATGATTAAATTAAATGATATAAGGCCACAGGTCTCATATTACCAGGATGTCATGCTTCTGGGTCATATGACAGCTCAGCCCAGATAATTTTTCACCAGTTTTCACAAATTCTGGAAGTTTTTTTTTTTAGATTCTCACTGGAGGAGCAGTGACGTGCTGCATAAACTGTCCGACCAACTAACATCGAACAGAAACATCTGGACTAATTTTTCATAATCCTGGAGGACTTTAACAAAGCATAACTAAACCATGAGCTCCTGAAATACAAGCAGCACATTGACTGTCCCACCAGAGATAACAACATACTGGACCACTGCTACACTACTGTCAAGAACACCTATCGCTCTGTTCCCCATGCCGCTTTTGGACACTGATGAGTGTCTGGTTCAGCTTATTCAAGTACATGCAGAAGCTGAAAGCTGTAAAGCATGTAGTAAAAACAGTGAAGAAGTGGACCATAGAAGCAAAACGGGCTCGGTTCACATCCACAGCTTCGTCAGGCCAAGGCAGATGCCTACAGAAGTGGAGACAAGGCTCTGTTCAAGCAGACACGGAATGCACTGACCGGGGCGATCAGAGTAGTCACTTCCAGTATCCGGACTGTCAGCACTGCTGCTCCTTTAAGCGTGTGTTCTCTCTCTAAAGGTGAATTCTCTCTACACTAAAGACTGCAGACTACACTAAACTCCTGAAGTTTGCAGAAGACACTACTCTCATCGGACTCATCCAAGACGGTGACGAGTCTGCTTATCGGAGGTAGGTCGAACAGTTGGTTCTCTGGTGCAGTCAGAACAATCTAGAACTGAACACGCTGAAGACTGTGGAGATGACTATAGAGACACCCCTCCACACTGATCCCCCTCACAATATCGAACAGCCCTGTGTCAACCATGGACACCTTCAAGTTTCTGGGTACTATCATTTGCCGAGACCTAAAATGAGAGACTAACATCAACTCCATCCTCAAAAAGGCCCAGCAGAGGATGTACTTTCTGAGGCTGCTGAGGAAGTTGGGTCTGCCACAGGAACTGCTGATCCAGTTCTACACTGCAGTCATTAAATCAGTCCTGTGCACATCCATCACAATCTGGTTTGGAGTAGCCACATTACAGGACTGTAACAGACTACAAAGGACGTAAAGACAGCTGGAAAGATTATTGGTCCTCCACTGCCAACCCTCCAGGACGTGTACTATTTAAGAATCAGGAAGGGAACATCGCATATCTGTCTCACCCTGGACACAACATAATTTAACTCCTCCCACTCAGCAGGCGCTACAGGACCCTGTCCACCAAGACAACCAGACACAGGAAGCTTCTTTCCCCAGGCCATAACCTTTATAAACAGCTGATCAGTCACATCATCTGCTGGACCATAGTTTCATGTCAGATTATACATGACAGTCTCTTTCCCATACATGTACGCTAATACTGCTACACTACCTTAACACTACTGCCTCTACCTCAACACTACTGCCTCTACCTCTACACTACTACATCTACCTCAACACTACTGCATTATACTGTTTGTAAATAATGTGTAAACTGTATATTATGTGTAGTTTGTTTATTGCTTGTATATTGTGAAGATTGTATATTGTAATTGTCTTTATTTATAGTGTATACTGTATGTGGTGTCATTGTGTATATTGTGGACTGTTAGTACTAGAGAGAGACAAACTGGTGTAACCAAATTCCTTGCATGTGTCAACACATATGGCAAATAAACCTGATTCTGGTATCGATCTTGCTTGTCCCTGACTATCTCTTTTCGCTATTTCCCTTACTGGCTGTATCTTACTCTCTCTGGCTTCTGAGTCTGTTTTTCCTGGTCTTGACCTTTGCCTGATGTTGCCTTGCCCTTTATGTTGATCCATGTGTTGCTGCTTAGTGGGATGTAATAAAGCCAAACTGACTTTTAGCTCTTCTCATGTCGGTACGGAGTCTTAGTTATTGACACGGGATAATTTAGTTCCGTTCAAGTTATTCATTAATAATAAACTAACACACAGGATATCAGTGGTTTCTCTAACCAAACATCACCTATATTAACAAATTCCAGAGGTAGATTAGACGTGATGTGATGTCATATCGGCGTGATTTTGCACACATGGACATAGATGCAAAACTCAATATTCAAACAAACGTGGTTTATTGAATAAGATAGACATCTTATGATCATTCCATGTCTTAATAAATGAATAAGTTAGTCACACGGTCTTGTGTTAAAAAAATCATATCTACTGTATAAAGTGCACTGGAACTTTCTAGTAATATTTAAAGGTGTAATGATAAAGTATAATATGTATGTTTCTGAAGTATATAACAAGCAGTGTTGTGGAAATATGACAAACTCAGTCTGGATTGTCGAGAAATAATAGAACAGACTTTATTAAAGGAAAAGAAGGTTTCCAACATGCAAAGAGTATAGAATATAGGAGCGCTCCCCGTGTCCTTCCCGAATTAAGTATATTTGTGGATAGTTATTTGTGTGTGTGTGTGTGTGTGTGTGTGTGTGTGTGTGTGTGTGTGTGTGTGTGTGTAAAATGCCCTGTGTTCCAGTCCCATTGCTTTGTAACAGCAGGACGCTACTTCCAAGTTTGGGAGATTCAAGGTCACCAATGTGTAAGTGAGGACAAGTAAATATGGCGACAGGGAGGTGCGCCTGTGTATCTGCATGTCACAAGACCCAGATGTCAGAATAGAAAGAACAACATGAGTTATACAGAACAATTAATCACATATTAAAAACACTGACCACTAAATAAAACTAAAACTACATAGTCGTATTTCTTTTACAGCAGATACAGAGAAGCACAAGCATGTTTCTAGTTCATATTCTTGATAATATGTGAGTCACTGAAACCTTCATATTGAAAGGAATGTTTGCTAGACATGGTAGTTTCCTTCTTCACATTTTCTACCATCCAATATTTACCACTTTTCCATCTGATCTGTGTGTCAAAATTCTGAATAATTCTTAAACAGATCACTCCAAATAGTCATACTGACCAAACCTAATTCTGAGCACCAGTAGAATAAAGCCAAAGCTCAGCATGAAGCATCAACTGGGTTGCTCGGAGTGTGAAATGCTTATTAAGAAAAGCTTCTATAAATAAGCATTTATTTAATTTATTGTTTTACCTGATTTGTTATAATAATTAACATCCAATTATATCCAGATTCTAAATGCCATGTTAAAATGATCAGTCCTAAAGCACATTACAAATAAATCATTTAGAGATAAAGGAAGCGTTTAGCATCATGTTATTAGCTGTCTGGACTGATCATTACATGTCCAGCCTGTTAAAGCGAGTCATTCGATGTAACTGAACCACTGCATGTTGATCTCTCTACAGCTGACCATGTCTGCATTCACCATGATGGTGTTAGTAGATTCAGAGCTCGTCCGTTTGGGGGTCTAATAAAGGCTGCTCATCCTCCTTTCTTTTAGTCCTATCCTCCTGTTTCTTAGTAAGATACCAACCAAGTAAGGCTCCTATTGGGACAAGTACAAGAGCAGCAGGTGCTGCAGCAGCTAATAAAGTGACTTCTGCTACTACTCCTACTGCTACTCCAACTCCCGTTGCCACACTTCCAATGGCTAAACCTACTCCTGCTCCTTTGGCAGCATTTTTTTTCCCTTTTTTTCTCTCATTCTTCCGTATCTTTTCCTCCTCTTCTTTTCTCTTTCTCTCCTCTTCTTCTCTCTTTCTCTTTTCCTCCTGTCTAAGCTTCTCCTGAGCTATTTCATACATCTCGTTAGTGTAATGGTTTCTACCTAAAGCCTCTATTTTCTTCAGAAGCTCTGAGACCTGAGCACAGTTCTGGTCTCTGTTGTTGAATGAATGGTATCTTCCCTCACATCTTTGGACAAGATCTTCCAACAGCTCACTCCGTTCCACATACTGATCTACAGGTATCTCTAGCTGGTCTAAATGAGTAAACAGTATGAGGGTGAACTTTGAGGCTTCTTCTCCAAAGTTCTCCTGAATCCACTTCACAGCGTTCTTCTCTTCTTCAGTGAACCTCACGTCCAGTCTGACCACCAGCAGGAACACATGAGGACCAGGAACTGACATGGACACACACTTCTCTATTTCAGCTTTCAGTTTTTCTTCAGTCAGTTTTGTATCAGAGAGTCCTGGAGTGTCAACCACTGAGACCTTTTTACCCTCCACTCTTTCGTCTTGTTTCTCACAAGTGCTGGTGATTGAATCAGTTGACATGTCTGCCTTAAATGCCTCTCTGCCCAGGATGGTGTTTCCTGTTGCACTCTTTCCTGATCCAGTCTTTCCCACCAGCACAATCCTTAACTCGGACTCTGTACATCATATAAAGGTTGTAGATTGTTATTTTAACCAGTGTCAGACTGTTTCAAGGTTCACTGTTAAACAATCCATTCACTGAACATACAAAACAAGTATTCATCAGGCCTCAGCAGATTATCTGATATCTTTTATCATTTTTCAATAAAAGGTTTATATGATAAATGCTGTAAAACTTCAGCTAAAAGAATGATTTCTGTAGTTTGTTCAATGTCTCACCCATTTCACATATATTTACATGTTTATTACAGCAGTGGAGTTTGACTGGGCTAGGAGTGTGCTGGGAGTGTTTACAATACTGCAGTGAAGCTGGTCTGGGCTGGGCTGGGAGAGTTTATAATACTTCAGTGGAGTTGGGCTGGACTGGGAGAGTTTACAATACTGCAGTGGAGTTGGGCTGGGCTGGGAGAGTTTACAGTACTGCAGTGAAGTTGGGCTGGGGTAAAAGAGTTTACAATACTGCAGTGGAGTTGAGCTGGGCTGGAAGAGTTTATAATACTTTAGTGGAGTTGGGCTGGTCCGGGAGAGTTTACAATACTGCAGTGGAGTTGGTCTGGGCTGGAAGAGTTTATAATACTTTAGTGGAGTTGGGCTGGTCTGGGAGAGTTTACAATACTGCAGTGGAGTTGGGCTGGGCTGGACTGGGAGAGTTTACAATACTGCAGTGGAGTTGGGCTGGGCTGGGCTGGACTGGGAGAGTTTACTAGACTGCAGTGTAGCTGGGCTGGCTATAAATCTATATATTAGAACAGTGGAGTTTAACAGGGCTGGGAGTCCTTACATTATTTTTTTTGAGCTCTTCATTTTCCCTCTCACCTGTGTCTGTCTTCTTCCTCTCACCCTCCCGTATACGTCGTTCCTTCTCTTCCCTTCTCATTCTTTCCTCTTCTTTTTTTCTCTCCTCTTCTCTAAGCTTTCTCTGAACCTTCTGGTACATCTCATTAGTGTAATGGTTTCTACCTAAAGCCTCTATTTTCTTCAGAAGCTCTGAGACCTGAGAATGGTTCTGCTGGTCTCTGTTGTTGAATGAATGGTATCTACCCTCACATGTTTGAACAAGACCTTTTAACAGTTTACTCCGTTCCACATACTGATCTACAGGTATCTTCAGCTGGTCTAAATGAGTAAACATTATGATGGTGAACTTTGAGGCTTCTTCTCCAAAGTTCTTCTGAATCCACTTCACAGCGTTCTTCTCTTCTTCAGTGAACCTCACGTCCAGTCTGACCACCAGCAGAAACACATGAGGACCAGGAACTGACATGGACACACACTTCTCTATTTCAGCTTTCAGTTCTTCTTCAGTCAGTTTTGTATCAGAGAGTCCTGGAGTGTCAACCACTGAGATCTTTCTACCCTCCACTGTTTCGTCATGTTTCTTACTCGTCCTGCTGACAGATTTAGTTGATATTTTTGCCTTAAATGCCTCTCTGCCCAGGATGGTGTTTCCTGTTGCACTCTTTCCTGATCCAGTCTTTCCCAGCAGCACAATCCTTAAGGAAGACTCTGTACATCATATAAAAGTTGTAGATTGTTATTTTAACCAGTGTCAGGCTGTTTCAAGGTGTACTGTTAAACAATCAATTCACTGAACAAACAAAACAAGTATTCATCAGAGCTCAGCAGATTATCTGATATCTTGTTTATCATTTTTCAATAAAAGGTTTCTATGATAAATGCTCATCTCTAAAAAAACTTCAGCTAAAAGAATGATCCTGTAGTTCAATGTCTCACCATTTCACATATATTTACTTATTCATCACAACAGTATTTCTAGACTTGTAGAGTTTACATTACTGAAGCAGAGTTTGACTGGGCTGGGAGAGTTTACATTACTGAAGCAGAGTTTGACTGGGCTGGGAGAGTTTACATTACTGAAGCAGAGTTTGACTGGGCTGGGAGAGTTTACATTACTGAAGCTGGAAGGATTGTTTAAATTACATGTGAGGAGTTTTTCCCCACCACATTCCCTATTGTGAAGTATCTGATACTTACCAGATGTTGTAGCCAGGGTCTGTGTGGCATCATTTGAATGGTCTACTGCAAGAATCATATACTGTATAGGTTACATTCATGCTGTCATAAGTGAGTGATAATTTAGAAAAGCAGAAGAATGATAATGCCACTAAATGGGACTCAAGTTATCTTCTACTATTAACTGATTACTCTTGTCATGTCTGTGTCATGGAATATGTGTGAAAATGTACTGTAACCAAATATCAATATGTCTTATTTAAAAACATATTTAATCAATAAAGCCTGATTTTGGTTCATGTGTTCAGTACTTATTTAATAAGACCTTAAGGATGTTTGAATAATCTCTACTAGTTGGGCTACCAAAACACCAATACATGAATTCATAATCAAAACCAGGAAAGCAGAGAATACGTCAACCAAGATATAACAAAATTTCATGAACAGTACTGAAATGTGCCAGGCTTTGAAAAAATTTAAATACAAACAGAGAAGATATTATAATTAATGTGCCTCATTCATGAAAACCTTATCAGTGCACAATCAGTCTCCCGTTTCATGTCAGATACTAAACAGTGGATACTGTAATAACAGCTCTGAGGTAAATGTGAGGTAGCTGGTCTTGTGGCTTTATTAGTATACTACACTTGTTACTGTTCTGTGTACTACACGCAGGGGGCGTATACAGTGTGCAGTACATACTACTGTAGTCTGCAGTATAGTAGTGTGCCATTTTGAATACAGCCCAATGTTCACTGATGTCCAAGCATTGTGTTTCACACAAGACTGCACAGTAGATGAGAATGTACTGGTAAATCAGATATTATTACTAGATAACTAACTCATAATTACAGCCAGTTTTGGGATATTCCCAGCCTCTGGAGGCAGTGATCTGGAGGGCTTCAGTTGGTCAGGTTGAGTCTCAGGATTGTTATGTGGTAATAAACTGAAGCCAGCGGACCACCTGAAGGTACTGAATGACCAGGTTCTCATCATTGGATTTTGTTCTTCGCTGATGGGACAGGCATATACCAGTTGTCTTTTTCTCACATGAACAGGCTACATTTCTACAGACCACCAGATGTCACCATGCTCTCAGTTTTCAGTGCAGCTTCAGATCTTGTCACCACAATGAAGAGGAAGCCTTCAAAGTTCACTGAATCAGCTTTGGCCTCTTTTGCGTGGTCCACAGAGCCATTTACCAGAAGTTCCTTTAGCTTAATTTGGAGTGTAACTGATTACATAATGCAGTAACTGTAGATCACCATACGACCTGTGTCCTCTTCTTTAGAGAATGTACCTTGTGCCATTTGATAGGCAATCATGCAAATCACATTTATGATAAACCTGTGATTCATACAGCCCTGGGTGAGACCTGAATTGGCCACCTGATTTGAACCCCATTGAAATTCTTTTGGATGACTCTGGGTGGAGGTTGGAGACAAAGCTATGTGACAGTAAGGCCACCAGTTTTGATTCACTGAACCAACAGGACACTACTGAAGTACACCTCATGTAATGTTTTTGGACTAGACTGGGATCTTTCTTCTTATTATACTTGGATACAGTGACATTTAGTGTGATACTCTTCAAGAAGAAGCAATGAAAGAGCGATAATAAACAATACAGTTAGTTAGGATATGGACATATGGACAGAGCACTAAGTGGGAGAATGGGAGTAGACTACAGTAACAGTTACAGTATAAATAATAACATATTATGAAGGTGTAAACTGACTGTGTATGGATGTGCAAACTGTGCAGAATGTACAAGATATATGGACATACCTCAGTCTCAATAGTCTAAATCTCTATTCTAAATTACAGTGGAACAGAACAGTGTTTATAACAGTGCTAATTATTGTTAGCGCCGGAGAACAATAACATCAAATATAACGTAAACTAAAAATAGACTAATAAAACCATTTAAAATATTATTTCAACTTTGTCAGTTCATCATGACTACCTGATTGAGGACACATTTTCTCTTGGCGGAATAAAAACAAATAATTTGCTTGATCATGAAATTGTGGAGTACCATCTAAACAGGCACTTGAGACTCAATACTCATTTCTGGCTTATGTAAATCAGCTTCAGACATTCATTTAGTTCCGTGAGGTAAAAAAAAAGGTCACATACTCACCTACAGAGCTCATTTTTCTTTGCTGCTAAAGTGATACCAGCCAAGAACGAGTTTGAAGTCTTCTCCAGATGTGCAGCACAACTCAACAGTCACCTTACAGAAACGTGACAGTCGGCTCATACTGAACTTCCTTTCCTGCTGTTCACAGGCAGAGATGCTCAACTGAAGAGTCTTACCCCACCCCATCCCCCTATACATAAACCTGGTCACATAAACATTCATTATCAAGGTAATAACTGCACCCAGAAGGAAGTGAGTGATTGCAGTGCTGTTGGGAAGAAGATAAAGGTGACCAGGATCAATACATGATGATAAATTTAGACTGATATGATCAATATTTATTGAGCTACACATACAGAAGTCTGTCTCTTAGTATAAGAAATCTAACCCAACATGCCAGATGTCTCGGCATGTAGTTGTAGAGGTTCCTAATGGTGTCCTGTGATAATCCATCCCATGCAGCTTGAATATCCTCACACAGTTCCTGCAGATTAAGCGGTAGGGGTGGAGGTGGAGTGACACCAGACATTCTGAGCATGCGACAACAAACCATTGTCTTGGTGCTGACCACGGTGCCTCCACACATTCATTGGTTGTGTCCACCAAGACAAATTTGTATTTTATTTGAATTAGCTGATAGCTCCTTGTTTAATATATTTATTTATTCATTGTGTTTTTTACTCCTCTACATAAGCTGTGAATTGTGCTATTTTCTTAAGGTTGCCAGATGTGTGTTAGCTCCTCTCATTGATAATATGCACTTCTTTCTTAAGCTATATATATAAAATATATATTACACTTTTTTTTTTTAAAGTGGAATGCAATAAATCTTGAATCACTCAAAATAATGCAGCTGTGAGCAGTACTCAGCGTGTCCTGTGTTTGTTTCCTGCTCTGCCTGCACTGTCTGGCTGGGGTAACACATCAAACTTGAATTTTGCATCTTTCAAAACGTCAAACCTACTGACTAAGTTTCATTTCTGATAGTTGATTCTGTCAGATTTTTTTGTTTTTATTTTAATGATGAGTGTATGTCACTACACATTCACATACTAAGATGCAATGTAGTGGTTGGTGTAGCTCAGCAGATAACCCCACTACCCCCTTAGGGAGTCACCACCACATGTGGGAGATTGGGGTTCCAATCCCGGTCTGGGTGACTATGCTGTGTTACACCAATAAGAGTCCTTGGGACTCCTAACACTACATTGGCCTACCTGTAATATGATTAAACTTGTAAGTCGCTCTGGATAAGATCGTCAGCTAAATGCCGTAAATGTAAAAATTTTCACTGCTAGAATACAGGTACCGTTTTGAGCTCTTGAGAAGGTACTTTCAATATGTCAGACATTCAGCAAAAACACATTTAATTGGGGCATCAAATGTGTTTGTAAACTTATGACTGGTCCTGGATTCGAACACAGGCCTTGCTTGCTGTGAGGCAACAGCGCTACCCAATGCATCACCAATTTAAAAAGAGGCTAATCCTCCGTATTCTCCACTTCAACCATCCAACATAATCGTTGTACTGAAGAACTATAGATTAGCGGTGCTAAACATTCTTGGGGCTATGGCAGTAAACATGGCAGTAAAATGAAACCCCACAAGACTGCCTACTGAGAATCCTGTTAAAACCTGCTAATTCCGGGAGGAAAACACAAATGTAAGTGTAGGCTGAGTGGCAGAGGTGGTGGGACAAAAAGAATGACTTTGGCAGATAGCTTCTTTCAGTGACATTTATTCACACACAGTGGGGAGAATGATATATGCAAACAAACAAACAAACAACTGTACAAGGAAATTAAATATGTTTAAAGATGTACTCACTGTCAAGGTCTAGGACTCTATCTCATTAGCTCTACTCTCTTTTGCTTCCTATCTCAGAATAAGAGGAGTACATCAGAGCTAAGAACCCCAATGCTATCCTTTTTAAAGTCCCATCCCTCTACACATGGAACCAACCATTCAGCTCAACAGGGGTGTGCTGACTTACAAGAGTGAATAAAAAGTTAAATACAACCATCTCTTAAAAACAAATGATCATTACAGGCCTGGATTATACTTTACTAGTTATGCTAGCACAGGTTACCTGACCTCAGCCCTGCCTTGAGCTAGCCGTGGGCCCTACGGCTTGCTAAAGAGTTGGCTCAGCCGGCTAACAATCAGGCAACCAAGTTGAAGGGAACAACAGAGATGAAAACCAGGAACCAAAAACAAAGTTCAAAATCAGATCCATAACCGGACACCAAACGGAGAAAGACAAAGAGAGAAAGTTCAGTACACAACAGAGTAAGTGCAATCAGTACTCGGGAGATGATGACTGGAAAACAGGCAAAGGTATTGGTGCTTTGCAGACATGTGATGATGTCATGAAATGGTTTATGGTGGGGATTGTAGTCCAGAGTGTTGGAGATGGAGGGAGAACCCGGAACGGTGACAGATAGTTACATTTGCGCATGTAAAAATGCTAATGAAATGAAATAAAGGTATGAAAATAAACAAATTTTCTTTTTTAATGTTTCATCAAGGAAGTAATCAGCCAGCCAGTAAAGAAAATGAATAACAATATAAGGTTGTTTCCCCATGTGTCTTATTCTAAATATATTCTTAATATTATCTTACAAGGTTATTGTTCATACTGTTTCCAGAATTGATTACTGCATGTATTAGCACAGTGTATCCAGTCATTCTGACATTTATTCTGACCGTCATGGAGCCTACCTTATAGTTTTGTTATGGCTGACTTTCAGAAAGCTGAAAGTCAGGCATAATAAAACTAAAAGGTAGGCTCCATGACGGTCAGAACTGGTCATTTCCCTTATTTATATTTGGTCAGTAATGCCATGGATTTGTAATCATCATCATGGCTGAATCAAGAGGGAGACAAACCATTCAGTGCACCTATGACAGGGCCTAATAAGAAAGCACAAGGTGCGGTTAAAAGACCTAGTGCATACATGTCTGTTGTTATCCCTACTGCTATTGCTACTCCTGCTGCCACGGCTCCGGCCATTATCCCTGCCTTAGCTCCTTTAATGGCTCCATTTATTTTCTTCTTCATATCTCGTATTCTAGTTAAGAATGCTTCAATGATGTCCTCTGCTATCGTTCCATTATGTCCTGCTCTGGTTCTCTTCCTTTCTAACTCCTCCCTTAAGGTCCTCAACTTCTTCTGCATATGTTGTTTTTCTTTCTCAAACTTCTGTTGTTCCTCCTTCTGTATATTTGCCTCCCACTCTTTTTTCTTTCTCTCCTCCTCTTCTCTAAGCTTCTTCTGAGCTCTTTTATACATCTCGTTAGTGTAATGGTTTCCACCTAAAGCCTCTATTTTCTTCAGAAGCTCTGAGACCTGAGAACGGTTCTGCTGGTCTGTGTTGTTGAATAAATGGTATCTGCCCTCACATCTTTGAAGAAGATCTTCTAACTCCTCACTTTGTTCCACATACTGATCTACAGATGTCTCCAGCTGGTCTTCATGAGTAAACAGTATGATAGTGAACTTTGAGGCTTCGTCTCCAAAGTTCTCCTGAATCCACTTCACAGCGTTCTTCTCTTCCTCAGTGAACCTTACGTCCAGTCTGACCACCAGCAGGAACACATGAGGACCAGGAACTGACATGTACACACACTTCTCTATTTCAGCTTTCAGTTTTTCTTCAGTCAGTGATGTATCAAAGACTCCTGGAGTTTCGACCACTGAGATCTTTCTACCCTCCACTGTTCCTTCATGTTTCTCACTCGTCCTGCTGACAGACACAGGTAATGTTTTTGCCAGAAATGCCTCTCTGCCCAGGATGGTGTTTCCTGTTGCACTCTTTCCTGATCCAGTGTTTCCCAGCAGCACAATCCTTAACTCGGAATCTGTAAATCAACAAATACAAATGTTTATATTAGAATTTCTATAATTAGTTATTGTTTATAGATAATTATGGCAATCAGTTTTGCTGTAAAAACACTAATATGTATTAGCTCAAGGCTTTTAATCATGTTCAATTAAATTCAACTTTGTTATTATAAAACCACAATCAAAAAAGTTGGGCTGCTGTGTAAAATAAATGTAAATTTACCAGAATGCCATGATTTGCAAATCTCATCTCAAAAAAGTTGGGACAGGGGAGAAATAAGTGGTTCTAATAAACGGCTAAAAGACCAGTTTGTAACTAAGTCACATGACTGGATATAAAAATCACAAGCAAAGATGGGCAGAGGTTGAACATGTTCATAAAATTGTCCCTCATTGTAAAATTGTAAAGACTTTGGATATCATATCATCTACAGAACATCATTAGAAGATGAAGCGAATCTGGAGAAATCTCTGTGTACAAGGGACAAGGTCAAAGGTCAGTACTGGATGCTTGTGATCTTCAGGCCCTCAGGCTGCACTGCATTAAACGCAAGCCTGATTCTGTACTGGAAATCACTCCAAGAGCTCAGAAACACTTCCAGAAATTACTGTCTGTGAAACGTTCACCGTGCAGTCCACAAATGCAATTTAAAGCTGTGTCACACATAGAAGGAGCCATATGTCAACATGATCCATAAGCGCCGCCGTCTTCTCTGGGCCAAAGCTCATTTAAAATGGACTGAGGCAGAACAGAAAATGGTTCTGTGATCAGATGAATCAAAATCTTTTTGGAAACCACGGAGACCATGTCCTGCAGATGTAGGAGGACAGGGACCATCCAGCTTATCATCAGCACACAGTTCAATAGTCTGTATCTCTGATGGTATGGCTGCATTAGTGCCTATGGCATGGGCAGCTTGCACATCTGGAAAGGCTCTATCTATGCTGAACAGTATAAAAAGGCTTTAGAACAACATATATGTTTATATATTTTTGTATATATTATTTAGTTAAGTACTGCTGTCTGGGTGTAACTGGGTCCTTGAGTACTACAATTTCGTTCCACCCCATGTACCACATGTGATGCGAATGACAATAAAGTCTCCTTGAATATTGCCCTATCCAGCCAACGTCTCCTTCATATACCAGCAGGACACTGTAAACCACATACTGCATCCATTACAACAGTTTGACTTCACAGAAGAGAAGTCTGGGTGCTGAACTGACCTGCCTGCAGTCCAGACCGTTCACCAATAGAAAACATTTGGAGCATCATGAAACAAAAAATGCAGCAAAGAAGAACCAGGACTGTCGAGCAGCTAGAATCCAAGAATGGGACAACATTCCTTCTCCCAAAACTCCAGAAATTAGTCTCCTTCCTTCCCAGATGTTTACAGACTCTTCTTAATGATGCATGATGGTAGAGATGTGTTGCTGCCATCAAGTTCTGTTTGAGTTAATAATGTTCATAAACTGGTAAAATGTCTCACTTTCAGCATCTTATATGTGTTCTGTGGTCTACTGTAAATAGAACATTGTGTGAGATTTGCCAAATCATTGCATTCTAATTTTATTCACATTCGTTTACATTTTAGATGTAAGTAAGATTAGATTAGAATTGGGGTTGAACACATAAGGGGGTTGAATACAACAAGCCACGTTCGGATGCTCTCTCTGGTTTGCAACATTAAGACGAGTGCACATGTACATATCCTGGCAGGATGTTGCAGAATGTACACCTGTGACCTGAAACACTGAACTGGTAATACGATGAAAGCACCACGAGTACAGAAACAATAAACAAACCTCAGACAGTAAAACTAGAGACACAAAAATGTACTGGGGCATGACAGTGTGTACAGAAGTGCAGCATATGCATCAGTGTTTAGAAATAATCCACCTGGAATGTGCTGAATATGTGTAGTGAGTAGTATATGAGTAGTGTTTTAACGTTTCAGCTAAGCACCCTTACTTTTTGTTCGTTCACATGCGACGGTGCTGAAATGCTGGAGTGTTTAAATACCTCAGTGCCACCAGCCAGAACTATCTAGCCAACAGCGACCTGTGTGCAGCGTCCTGTGACCACTGATCTCTCAGACCTTTAGTTTCTGACTGTACTTTTACAAGGTGGACCAATACGGATTGAATGACATGCAAAACAGCCAATCATAGAGTGCTTTTCCAGGAGAAGAGGAGACAAATGCAGAGTCAGTCTGTCCTGATTGAATGTAAATGTCTGTGTACACACTGATATTTCTCACTGTGTAGGTTCCCACCAAGTGGAGGAGCTAAACTAAGCAGTCAGTACTGCAAACTCCTCACAATTCTCCTTTAGCTAGGAGAAATGCCTGAGGGATTTTATCCAGTATCCATAACACATTCCCTGTGTTCCCTTCTTTAAGGCTCATACTCGGAGGAAACACTTAACAGGAAGTGCTGGAAAATGGGCAGTTAGTAGATGGTCCTCTGCACAGCCCACAGTAAATCCAACATTAATTTCAGGTACATATTGTGATGTCATCAAGGCTCATTTAAAATCATTTGCACACTCAGACTGTGATGCTTTGGAGAAGCTCCCCTGAACCTGCTTTGTATTTCAGTACCATGATGTTCTAGATTAGAGTGGTTCTGCTGGGTGGTAGAAAAAGTCATGAACTCACCTGCAGTGCCCATGGTTCTTTTCCGTTCTTTGCCAGTTAAAGGAATATCAGGGTCTGCAGCTTCTTCTCCAGATGTTTGTGCAGATGTGTTTCAGTTTAATGAAGAAACTATTTCCTCACTTCTTCTCTGTGTTGTCTGACGTGTCTCTGTATTAACGCCTCAGCTAAACCTCACTTCCTTTCTGACATTCTGCATTTTTGCATGTGACTGTGCTGGACTGAAAGCTCACACTCCGATACAGGGCAACAATTGCACATGTGATTTCCAACCTCCTTAGATGCAGGTAGAAAGAATTCAGGCGTTAGTAAAACAGGTATAAAAACTGAAATTCCAGAAATTCAAACTGTACAAAATGGTGGAAATGCAGGTTGTGGCAGCTTAAATGGTAATTGCCAAAGAGGTGACTTATGATGGAGCCAGTGGCATAACTAGAGGGGGACAGAAGGACATGGGCCCCAGACTTCACTGACAAATAACATACAGCAATCCAAATAGGTTAGAGGTGGAAGTGACATGCTTCGAGAGAATCACCTTGTTTGAGATAAAGCAGATGTAACATGTAAATCACATCATCATTAAGGTTATATATACTGAAGTTAAAAGGGTTTATGCATGGAGACCCACCTGACTCAGTAATGAAGATCAACACAAACAACAGTAAACACTAACACTGACTTTACAGTACTGCCATTAGCACTACAGCACAATGCCGAGTTCCTGTTGCTAGGTGTGTTTCTGTGTTGCTGGGTAGGGGGATGCACATGTATGTCATTATCACACATATACGTTCTAGCTTGTGACCTCAAGTTAAACACATGCATCTTGTATTTCTGAAGAGCGAGTGTGGTGAACGCAAGTGTGAATGTGTGTGTGCAAAAATGCATGTCGACAAAAAGGCCCTGTTGCTGCTCTTGGGCTGAACTTAGCGTCTTTGTGTGTGCGGTTAGCTCGTTCTGCAGAATCAGATAGTCTGTCACATTCCTCCCATTTCTAACTGAAAACTTATGATGTTAATATTAAACCCTGTTTAATTATCTCACATATAAACAAGTAACTTCCAACTGATACTTACTGAACACCTCCACCTTTTTCATAGTAGCCTTAAAGAGAATAGACAAGGCTGTTGCCAGAACTGTCCTGTATTGTGTGCTAGGGAGGCGTATCTGCATAATTTAAACTTTGTATGCAATCAAATACAAATAACACAATATATATATATATTTCAATCATTGATCATCAAAATTGCACACAGAAGGAATCAATCCGATAGGAATGACACTCTGTGTGTAGGTTTGACATGCAAGTGATTCAAGGTTCAGTCAGCAAACGTGAGGTAAGCAAGGACGGGCCTTATTGTTGTATCTGACTGACCCAACAGCCACGATTTCAGACACTGAGCGAGCAGTACTGCCCTTTATGAATCATTCTGTTAGTGCCAGCAGCATCTTCAGTGATAAGTCCCACTTTTGTCTTGGAGGAGACGACCAACGAGTCCGTGGGTGGTGGCACCGTGGTCAGCACCGAGATGAACAGTCTCTTGTCACACGTCCAGAAGGTCTGGTGTCCCTCCACCTCCACCCCTACCGCACCATCTGCAGGAACTGTGTGAGGATGTTCAAGCTGCAGGGGATGGATTATCACAGGACACCATTAGGAACCTCTACAGCTCCATACCGAGACGTCTGGCGTGTTGGGTTAGCAAACACGGCGGCCCGACACCATACTGAGAGACAGACTTCTGTATGTGTAGCTCAATAAATATTGATCATATCAGTCTAAATTTATCATCAGTTATTGATCCTGGTCACCTTTATCTTCCTTCCCAACAGCACTGCACTCCCACACCTCCTTCTGGGTGCAGCTATTGTTTTGATGATGTGTGTATATACTGTAGTTATGTTAGAGGGTTTATGTATACCTGTGATTGTGTGGCAGTGGTTGACAGTCCTGTCCTGAAGGATTTCCATTTTGGACAACTTTTTACATGAACTCCACCACAGTTCAAATTCAAATATCTGACTGTTTACTCCACTACATTATGCAAAATATGTTTTTCCTTTTGGCTTATGTGTTCGTAGAAACTTAACATCCATTCAAATGTCCATTTCAGGCCTGGACTACATCAGAGACCACCTGGAAGAACGCAGTTAAAGCACGATGGGGTAACTGCAACCGACTGACTCACAATCACACATCAAAGCATTAGTGAACAAATCAAAGATGTTGTTCCTGACTGTGATTAAATGAACAAACAAACCTGTGCTTTAAAAAACTTGTAACGGAGTTGCAAATAAACTTTACTATAAATGATTTGTTTTTGTTTCTCAGGTCTTTAGGTAGAAACCTTTACACTAACGTGATGTATAAAAGAGCTCGGGAGAAGCTTAGACAGGAGGAGGAGAGAAGAAAAGAAGAGGAAAGAAAGAGAAAAGAGTGGAAGGAAAAGATACGGGAGATACAGGTAACACTAGCTATCAGGGGGCTCTGTTCTGTTGTTGCTAATATTTGTGCTGGTAGATGGTAATTGCGTTTCGTTGCTATGTACTTGCACTGAGCAACAACAACAAACATCAAACTTTCTGTCTATTCATCATCCGCTGTGAAACTGGTGGAGGTGTTTAGCCAGAGATGGGAGGAATGTGACAGACTATCTGATTCTGCAGAACGAGCTAACCGCACACACAGACGCTAAGTTCAGCCTAAGAGCAGCAACAGGGCCTTTTTGTCGACATGCATTTTTGCACACACACATTCACACTTGCGTTTACCACACTCGCTCTTCAGAAATACAAGATGCATGGGTCTAACTTGACGTGTGATAATGACATACATGTGCATCCCCCCACCCTGCAACACAGAAACACACCTAGCAACAAGAACTCGGCATTGTGCTGTAGTGCTAATGGCAGTGCTGTAAAGTCAGTGTTAGTGTTTACTGTTGTTTGTGTTGATCTTCATTACTGAACATGATCCTGCTTATTTTAGATCTGAGATGGATGATGATGTTCCACTCAGCTGTCTCAGTAAGTCTGTCCAGAAAATCATCATCTTACCACATAACTCATCAGGAGAAGGAGAAACCAGTGACTTACACCTGTGAAAGCTCCACTTTGCTTCTCCTCCAACCAGCGGCATAACTTGAATCAGGTGGACCTCAACCAGTGCACACACCAGTGATGCGCCTCCATTTGAAAAAGACTTTTAGTTAATAATATAAATGATCTGTTGTATCAAATGAGGTGATTCTCTCGAGGCATGTCTCTCCCGCCACTGACATGGAATGGCTACCTGTTTGGATTGCTGTATGTTATTTGTAAGTAATATTGTGCGTCCGGTTACCACAGACCTCCTCCACCATGGGCTCTTGTGGAACCGGACCCTCTGTCCCCCTCTATGCCACTGACTCCACCATAAGTCACCTCTTTGGCAATTGGTCTGTGAGCTGCCACAACCTCCATTTTTACCATTTTCTACAGTTTGAACTTCTGAAATTTCAGTTTTTAGCTGAGGCATTAAAACGGAGACTCTCAGGCAACACTGAGAACGGTGACAGACACATCTGCACAAACATCTAGAGAAGAAGCTGCAGCCACTGCTATTCCTTTAACTGGGAAGAAAGGGAAAGAAGAATGAGTACTGTGTGTACAGGGCTTTGTCTACCACCCAGCAGAACCACACTAATCTAGTCAAGTCAAATTTATTTATATAGCGCGTTTTGCAACCGATATTGTCACAAAGCAGCTTTACAGAAACTCGGGTCCAAGCCCCTAATGAGCAAGCCAAGGCCATAGTGGGAAGGAGAAACTCCCTCAAAGCAAAAGGCAGAAACCTGGAGAGGAACCAAGACTCAGAAGGGGAACCCATCCTCTTCAGGTTGATCCTGGATAGAAACAACCCCAAAAAGGATCAGAGTTTACAGCTATAGGCCATACTGAACAAGAACTGTTAGTAACTGTCAGATGGAAGACTATGATGATAGTCTATTAGAAAGAATAGGAGAAGTTTTGAGTGTTTTTGAGGCAGAGGAAGGACTGTCACATTAGCCTGTGATTAAATACAGGATAGTTGGATGGGCACGTGGGACGCAGGTGTGATCCCTTTACAACACAAGTCAAGTAGAAGCTTCATGGTAGGCAAGCTGGTGATGGGCAGTAGCTCCGCCTCAGAGTGCACAGGATGGGCAGTAGCTCCGCATCAGAGTGCACAGGATGGGCAGTAGCTCAGCATCAGAGCGCACAGGATGGGCAGTAGCTCAGCATCAGAGCGCACAGGATGGGCAGTAGCTCAGCATCAGAGCGCACAGGATGGGCAGTATCTCAGCATCAGAGCACACAGGATGGGTAGTTGGTGGTTAGCATGTTAGCGCATTAGCTAGCAGATTATTTTATGGTTAGCTGACAGCGTTTTAAACTGTAAGCAAACATGTTACGTTTGACGTCCACATGTAAATGTACGTACAGTGATTATAGCAGAACCAATACAAGATTTATAATCTTCTCTCATCGTCTACATTGTTTTTAGTGTTGGGGTGAGGACGACTCAGCACTCTAGATGAGATGACCACACCTCACTCATCATGGCAGTAGTAGAGAACCCAACATGAGCTAAAACAGCTGGATAGCATGCAGGTCAACCCCAACCATGCAACGCTAGGCCAACCATGCAACGCTAGGCCCCAACTGTGAAACCTATGAGCCCCACAGCCTAGCACAGAATAACCCAAACATCACAGACACACTATAATATACACTATTATATATACACTATAGTAGCAGGACAACGGCTTACATGATTAAAGGACTGCTACTGCAAATCTGGTGTGTCAGTGGGCTTTCATGGATTTGAGCCACTAGTGGGAAGCTTGCCTATTTTTACAACATCAACAACCTAAATGCATTTAGTTCTTTTACACTGATGGGTGATCGTAAAATCTGTAAAAATGTTTTTGTGTGTGTGTGTGTGTGTATGTATGTGTGTGTGTGTATGTGTGTGTGTGTGTGTGTATGTATGTGTGTGTGTGTGTGTGTGTATGTATGTGTGTGTGTGTGTGTGTATGTGTGTGTGTGTGTGTGTGTGTGTGTGTGTGTATGTATGTGTGTGTGTGTGTATGTATGTGTGTGTGTGTGTGTATGTATGTGTGTGTGTGTGTGTGTATGTGTGTGTATGTACAGTGGGGAAAATAAGTATTTAGTCAGTCACCAATTGTGCAAGTTGTCCCACTTAAAAAGATGAGAGAGGCCTGTAATTGACATCATAGGTAGACCTCAACTATGAGAGACAAAATGTGGAAAAAAATTGCGACGAATAAGTGATATATTGTCTGAATTATTTTCACAAGAATTTGATGTGTTGCAAATAGATGGGTGGAAACATACAGTATAAATTGGTCAATAACAAACAAGACAAGATTTCTCGCTTCACAGACCTGTAACTTCTTTTTATAAGAGGCCTCCCTCTATGTCCTCCCACTCATTACCTTGTATTAATGGGCACCTGTTTGAAGTCAAGTTAACAGTATAAAAAGACACCTGCCTACAACCTCAAACACTCACACTCCCAAACTCCACTATGGTGAATTACGAAAGGGAGCTTGTTGGAGGACACCAGAAACCGAAATTGTTAGACCTTGCACCAGGCTGGGAAGATGAAT
>JAMWET010005890.1:5000-22511 GCA_024036415.1 Prochilodus magdalenae | reverse complement strand
ACTGATGATGAAACCTGTTCTTGAAGTGTTGTTCCCATTTTCATAGAGGAGAAGGTTTAACCACCTCCCCTTCTAACTCAGTTTTAAAGGAGGGTTACACTCAAAAACTGGGGTTCGGGCCTAAATCTTGGACACTCCTCTTTATTGCTGAATTTAGGTGTTTTCTTCCGGATCACCGGAGTTTTGAACCTAGCTGTCATTAACTTCTGTATTTAAGCCCCACAATCTCACTTCCTCGTTGTGAAGTTTTGCTATATATTATATGCGTTTATTCTGGTTTCGACCTTTGTTTGTCCTTGACTACCCATTTTGCTATCTCCCTTACTGGCTGTATCTAATTCTCTCTGGCTTTTCACCTCTGCTTTTGTTAATTTTTTGTCCCTCTGGCCTCGCACTTCTAACCTGTTCACCCTCACTGTCTGCTTTTCCTGGTTCTGACCTTTGCCTGTCCCTGATGTCTTTGCCTAGCCCTTCATGTAGGTCCATGTGTTGCTGCTAAGTTGGACTTTCCGTTTGTGTAATAAAGCCAACCTGACTTTTAGCTCTGCTTACCTCAGTCTGACCAAAAACTCTGCCAACAAAACAATGTCAGAGTTACAAGACTTGAAAGATGCAGTGAACAATCAGGGCTGTCTTTAGGGCCAGCATCAGCAAACATTCAAATCCCTTACTAGCTCCGTAAGCAGTCTCGCTAAGCAACAAACTGATCAGCATGCTCAGTTATCACAGATATCCATAGGTCTGCATGATATCTGAGTATTCTGGCTTCTGCTGAAACTGAACCAGCCGCCCATTCTCTTCCCTCGAATGGTTCATTTCCAGCCAGTAAGCTGGATAAGTTTGACAGAGCTCGAATTCTCTGCTGCGGCTATCTTCTCCAATGTTCTATTTACTTCGCTAACTCAGCTGGACTGGGCCACCGCTGAGTGAGCTGCCTATGAGAGAGAGACTTACAAAAATTTCGTTCGCGATTTTAGTGCGATTGTCTAATGAGGGGAGAGCATTCAGCTTTATCAGGGTTCCCAAGCGGTTGCAGTTTGTGCACTAGAGTTCTGCACCGTGGTGGGTGGGAGCAGTTGGAACGAGCCTATGCTCCTTATGGTGTTTGGCAATGGACTTGACGACTCAAGGAGTTAGCCTGCCAGGGAGACGGTCTGACTTTGTAGAAACCTCCTGCCTGCACTTCATGGGCTCCCACACCTGTGGAGGCTCTCTGGTGGCCCAGGACTTCATCTTGACCGCTGCACACTGTTTTCCCAAGTATGAGCCACATAAGAAAGGATGAATGGATGAGAATGATGATCAATGAAAGGAGTGTTACTATATGAGTGGATCGAAGGCGAGATGGGTGGGTGGGTGGAGGCTGGATGGATGGATGAATGAGCAAATGAATGGATAAACAGATGGGCAGGTGTATGGACAGTTGAATGGGCAAGTGGACTATGACAGACAGGTGAATGGGGTGGTGAACCACTAAGGGAGGATGGGTGGATGGATGGATTGATTAGGCAGGTAGATGTTTGGATGGATGAATGGCTAAAGAAATAAGTTGATGAATGTATGGATCACCAGGGGATGGAGAATAGATGGACTGAATGGATAGATGGTGAAGGTATGTGTCGTGGGGGTGGGTGGGTGGAAGTATAAGTCAAGAGGGTGGTGAGTGGGTGGGTGGATGCATGGATAGATGGATGAATGAGCAAATGATCAGATAAACAGATGGGCAGATGTATGGATAGTTGCATGGGCAAGTGGATGGACAGGTGGATGGGGTGGTGACAGGTGACCCACAGGAGGTGGATCCATGGAATGTAGAGCACCACCCAGATAGAAGATGTTAATGACCAGCTCATTGTGCCACTGGAATGGTGTGATGTAGCTAGAGCTAAGATGGGTGAATGAGTGAACAGAATGGTGGTGTTGACCAGGTGGTTCTCTTGCCTCCTCAGAGACTCCGCCTCTTGGCAGGTGCCTAGTAACTGGCAGGTCTATTTGGGTGTGGTGTTGCAGTACCAGCTGCCCCAGCCGTACTCTGTAGAGCAGATCACGCTCCATGAACTGTACAACTCCGAAACCAACGACTACGACATCGCCCTGCTCAAACTCAGCCGGCCCGTCAACCTGTCCAGTCAGTCCTGCACTTACACACCACTGAAATGAACCGCTACACACTTCCAAAAGAACAATGGTTCCACTTAGAACCACGAGTGCTACTGTACATAGAACCATGTGCATGGTGAACTCACAGTTCTAATAGAACCATGGCTCTTTCTGGAAGTGGGTGAGGTTTGTTAATTTGTATATTTGTTATGTGGTTCTGTGTTGATCCTTTTTGAAAATGGTTCTATGTTGTAGCAGGATGGTTCTGCTTTTGTTAGTGGAACCCTTTTTGGTGCTCTGTAGGTTATGGACAGAGAATGAATGGCACAGGCACTGTAGCTGTGAGGGGAGGAAAGGCTGATTGTGGGTGTGATGCGTTTGCAGATACGGTCCAGCCAGTGTGTCTTCCTGCGTTTGACCAGACCGTTCCAGTGGATACACAGTGCTGGACATCTGGCTTTGGCACCACACTCGAAGGAGCAAGTGAGTATTTTACATGTATGTATGTGTGTGTGTGGCTGTGTGTGTGTGTGTGTGTGTGTGTGTAGGTATGTATAAGTGTGTGTGTGTGTGTGTGTTTGTGTAGGTATGTATAAGTGTGTTGTTGTGTGTGTTTGTGTAGGTATGTATAAGTGTGTGTGTGTGTGTGTGTGTGTGTTTGTGTAGGTATGTATGTGTGTGTGTGTGTGTGTGTTTGTGTAGGTATGTATAAGTGTGTGTGTGTGTGTGTGTGTGTGTGTGTTTGTGTTTGTGTAGGTATGTATAAGTGCGTGTGTGGGTATGTGTATGTGTGTGTGTGTGTGTGTATGTGTGTGTGTGTGTGTAGGTATGTGTTTGTGTGTGTGTGGGTATGTGTATGTGTGTGTGTGTGTGTATGTGTATGTATGTGTGTGTAGGTATGTATAAGTGTTTGTGTGTGTATGTATGTATGTGTGTGTAGGTATGTATAAGTGTGTGTGTGTGTGTGTGTGTGTGTGTGTGTGTGTGTGTGTGTGTGTGTATGTAGGTATGTATAAGTGTGTGTGTGTGTGTGTGTGTATGTAGGTATGTATAAGTGTGTGTGTATGTGTGTGTGTGTAGGTATGTATAAGTGTGTGTATGTGTGTAGGTATGTTTGTGTGTGTGTAGGTATGTGTGTGTGTGTGTGTGTGTGTGTGTGTGTGTGTGTAGGTATGTGTGTGTGTGTGTGTGTGTGTAGGTATGTATAATTGTGTGTATGTATGTATAAGTGTGTGTGTATGTATGTGTGTGTGTGTGTGTGTATAAGTGTATAAGTGTGTGTATGTATGTGT
Source organism: Prochilodus magdalenae (assembly GCA_024036415.1). Taxonomy (NCBI): domain Eukaryota; kingdom Metazoa; phylum Chordata; class Actinopteri; order Characiformes; family Prochilodontidae; genus Prochilodus; species Prochilodus magdalenae. The sequence continues at coordinate 19,119 of JAMWET010005890.1, read as the reverse complement.
GTGTATAAGTGTATAAGTGTGTGTGTAGGTATGTATAAGTGTGTGTGTATATATGTGTGTGTGTGTGTGTGTGTGTGTAGGTATGTATAAGTGTGTGTATGTGTATGTGTGTATAAGTGTATAATTGTGTGTGTGTGTGTGTGTGTGTGTGTGTGTGTGTGTGTAGGTATGTATAATTGTGTGTGTGTAGGTATGTATAATTGTGTATGTGTGTGTATAAGTGTATAAGTGTGTGTGTGTGTGTGTATAAGTGTATAAGTGTATAAGTGTGTGTGTATGTAAGTGTGTGTGTGTGTATAAGTGTATAAGTGTGTGTGTGTGTGTGTATAAGTGTATAAGTGTGTGTGTATGTAAGTGTGTGTGTGTGTGTATAAGTGTATAAGTGTGTGTGTGTGTGTGTATAAGTGTATAAGTGTGTGTGTATGTATGTATGCGTATGTATATATAACATGCCGTGTAGGCTAGCCCTCACAGCCCTCACAGTCCTGTTATGGTCAGTTCACTGGTGATGGATGTAGGGGTCAGGTGTGAGCAGGGTCTCTGACGCTTCCTGTTGATTTGCATATCCATGCCTGTGTTTGTGTGTGTCCAGCCTTTGGTTCCAGTAAGCTGATGGAGGTGTCGGTGGACATAATCGACTCCTCAGTGTGTAACGGTGCTACGGTCTATAACGGCAGGATCACTCAGAACATGCTGTGTGCGGGAGATCTAAACGGAGGGAGAGACTCCTGCCAGGTAACCAAATCTCACACACACACACACACACACACACACACACTCTGTGTGCGGTTCCTGTCATCTTGTGGTCTGAAAGGGTAATGCGTTCAGTAAACCAGAGTCTCTGTGACTTCTCCCCCATTTACTCCTTACTGCGATAGAAGGCCATCTGCTAACACATGTGTCAGGTAAATATCGCACTGAGCTTTAAGGTGAACACAGCTAACTGAGAGTGGAAACTTAATTAGCATTTAGTTAGCATTGTGCTAACGGTACAGAGCAGCTGCACCCAGAAGGAGGTGTGGGATTGCGGTGCTGTTGGGAAGGAAGATAAAGGTCACTACATTAATTTGACTGATATGATCAGTATTTATTGAGCTACACATACAGAAGTCTGTCTCTCAGTATGGCGTTGGGCCGCCATGTTTGCTAACCCAACACGCCAGACGTCTCGGTATGGAGCTGTAGAGGTTCCTAATGGTGTCCTGTGATGATCCATCCTATGCAGCTTGAATATTCTGACCAGGTGGAGTGACACAGGGCCTCCTGGAGGTCACGGTGCCTCCACACACGGATTCGTTGGGCGTCTCCACCAAGACTAAAGCGGGACTCGTCACTGAAGATGACCCGCCACCATTCTGAGTCACTCCATCACAGTCTGGTCTGACACCACTGCAGTCTTTGGTGACGGTGACGTGGTGTTAAGGACAGTCGTGGTAACGGTCTGTGTGCATGTAGTCCTGCGTGGTGCAGCCGTATGCCACTGCTCGCTGAATGTCCGCCCATCCTTGCCCATCCTTCACATGCACGGCTGAGTGTGAAACTACTTGTGGTGCTGTTCTCTCGATGACGTGTGTCTCACACAGGCTTGATCACATGGTTTCTGACACTGTATGTTATCTGAATGAGTTTCAGCAGAATTTCAATAAGCTCATGTCCTGCAGGGGGACAGTGGTGGTCCTCTGGTATGTCAAGAGAACGATGGACGCTGGTATCTGACTGGAGTGACCAGCTGGGGAGTGGGCTGCGGCCGAAAGAACCATCCTGGCGTTTACAGCAACATACACAGCCTGCTGACATGGATACATAGCAACATGGAGGTAAACACAAACAAACAAACAAACAACCTTATTTTACAGCTTCCCTTCTTTTCAGTTCCTCCAAGAAATCTGCAGACACGCCTCCAAACTTCAGTCGTCGGAATTAGTTTGGCTTGTTTGTTGCTTCTTCTCACCATCCAAATAACCCCAAACACGTTCAGTGGTGTTGGGGTCTGGACTCTGGGGGGGTCAGCCCGTTGTTCTAGGAACACCAGAACCAGAGTGGAGCTTCTTGAGGGGCTACACATCCTTCCAGACCTCCATAGCATTGAGGTGTCGTCTCACAGTGGAAGGAAGGATGGACAGAAGCATCTGTGGATGTTCTCAAATCTGAAGGAGGAGTGGAGCTTCTTGAGGGGCTACACATCCTTCCAGACCTCCATAGCATTGAGGCGTCGTCTCACAGTGGAAGGAAGGATGGATAGAAGCATCTGTGGATGTTCTCAAATCTGAAGGAGGAGTGGAGCTTCTTGAGGGGCTACACTTCCTTCAAGACCTCTGTAGCGTTGAGGGGTCTTCTCACAGTGGAAGAAGGATGGGCAGAAACACCTGTGGATGTTCTCAAATCTGAAGAAGGAGTGGAGCTTCTTGAGGGGCTACACTTCCTTCCAGACCTCCATAGCATTGAGGTGTCGTCTCACAGTGGAAGGAAAGATGGACAGAAACACCTGTGGACAGACCACCTTCCAGACCTGTGGATGTTCTCAAATCTGAAGAAGGAGTGGAGCTTCTTGAGGGGCTACACTTCCTTCCAGACCTCTGTAGCGTTGAGGGGTCTTTCCTACAGTGGAAGAAGGATGGGCAGAAACACCTGTGGATGTTCTCAGATCGGAAGGAAGAATGGAGCTTCTTGAGGGGCTACACTTCCTTCCAGACCTCTGTAGCTTTGAGGGGTCTTCTCACAGTGGAAGAAGGATGGACAGAAATACCTGTGGATGTTCTCAGATCGGAAGGAGGGATGGAGCTAGATGTTCTCCTCTTTCTAAAAGATGAAAGCTTTAGATGCTGTTTGACTGATAAGGACAGTTCTGGCTCCATGTGGCTTTTGACTTTCCCTTCAGAAAATGAACTCATTGAAGGGGGTCTCAGGGGGGCTTGCCTTGCACAGCATGGTAACTATTTCACAGTGGAACGTTTGATGGACCAGTAATTCACTGTTGTCTCTCTCTCTCTCTGTCTCTCTCTCTCTCTCCCTCCATCTTTCTCTCTTATCTGTCTCTATCTGTCTTCCCTCTCTCTCCCTTCTGTTTCTCTCACTCTTCTTTCTCTCTCTTTTCTGTTTCTCTCATGCTTCTGTCGCTCTCTCTCTCTCTCTCTCTCTCTCTCTCTCTCTCTCTCTCTCTCTCTCTCTCCCTCCATCTTTCACTCTTATCTGTCTCTATCTGTCTTCCCTCTCTCTCCCTTCTGTTTCTCTCACTCTTCTATCTCTCTGTCTCTCTCTCTTCTCTCTCTCTCTCTCTCTCTCACTCTTCTGTCTCTCTCTCTCTCTCTCTCTCTCTAAAACAGCAAGAGAGGCCGTGACCACACCGCACTCTGAATGCACTTTATGACCTGTCCGAGGGAAGCACCAGCTCTGGCACCATCTCATCAAATCAAGACCACCGTTTTCATGGCCATTCACTCGTCTGTTTTTCTGGCTGGTGGCCAGTTCATATTCCTTTCCTTCAACTGACGAATATCTACCTGTGTTTCTGTAAAATTCAGCAGCACAGGTGTACTTCTTCTCACCTGGCTAGATAAACGCAAGTCTCTGTTCATTAGCTTTTATTTATTGGCTATGTTCTTCCATTATCAATAACTATAGATTCCATCATTTCAAATGGCTCTCTTTGCACATGCACTTGATTGACTTTTATTCAGATATGCTGGCGTCAGTCATGCTCTTTCTCAAGAAGTGTTGTCCATCTGGTTGAACAAGATGCTACTGAGATTAGTATACAGTCCAAAGTTAAAGGTCATTTCCATTGATTATATTTGAAACGCTTCATTACTGGTGGTGGTGGTGGTGGAGGTGATGGGAACCAGGGCTCACCATGTCTACAGAACAATTACAGCCACTCTACTGTACATAACCATCCAAATCCACCAGCTAACCTCCCTGTGCACCTGCAGTTTTACCTGTATGTACGCCCTGAGATGTACCGTTCTCCTGGCAACCGCCAAACCTGTGTGGTTGGTCACTCCAGAGAGAACACATCTCCACTGCTCTAGTCCAGTGGCGGTTCTTTACTCCACTGCTTTCTACGCTTTGCATTGCGCTCAGCCATGGAAAGCGATTCCATGAATCTCTGGATCAGAAGGCAACAATGAAGTTTGGTCTGAGGTCTGAGGTGATGGACTTGGTAGAAAGTTGGTGACCTCAGCATCCGCTGACCCTGCTCTGTCATTTTCAGAGTTGTTGTCATTCCCAATCGCTTCCACTTTGTTATAACACCTCCGAAATTTTGCAAAGTGAAAGGGAACACCTGAATCCATTTATTTGGATGGGAAACATTTGGCAGTACAGCGCATGTTGCTTCCATTGGCTGTAACTTGTATATTGTCGAAGTCCAAAGAACAAGTATCTCCAAAATGGTAACTTTACAGGAGTGTCTAAAAACACCATCTAATAATAATAGAAGGCAATGGAACCAGACTTTTGTCCAAGCAGCTTTGGGCCATTTCTGTTAGTCTATTCATCATGAGAGGCATACAAGTAAAAATCAACAACACTTGAGATACATGTTGTTCTTTGGAATATGACTTGGTGTGGCTCTGTTCTAGGACCTCCCAACCCTTCCATATACACCCTGAGCAGTAGCAAGACTACCGCCTTCCCACTTCCCAACCCCCCATGCTGTTATGTAACTGCTTGAAAAGTGAGATAACCCCAGAAATCCAATTATGATTAGATTATTGGATAATTATTAAGTCCATCCAAATGCACTCATTGTCTCAGCCAGTATATTCATATTTCAGGTCATATTTCTCTGGCATTAAATTCTTCAGACGTCAAATTCCTATTACCGCCACTATGAACCGATGGCTTCTAGAGGATGAAACCAGCACTGAACTAATGTATTGATGAATGTATTTTTTGTATTGAAGGGGACAGCTGGTGTTGATTATTGCCATTCAAGGCTTCTAGCCTGTTCCAAAACAACTGGGATCACTGTTCTCAATAAATCATGATCTGAACGACCATAACTAACGTTACAATGATTTTTATGATTATTAAAAGGACGTTTAAATTACTTCATGGTTATCTTGTAGGACCAGTCCACTCATCAATGTACAGCAAGTCTGTCATTAGCTCCTACACTCATTGTCAAGAGAATAGCTGCACCCAGAAGAAATTAACCCACAGGACAGAAACTTGGTGGGCGGGTTTGACATTGGGAGACATGCCAATGATTCAAGTTTCGGGCAAGGATGGTCATTATCACTGTACCTGACTGACCAAACAGCCACGATTGTGGACATTCAGTGAGCAGTGGTGTCCTCCATGACACATCCTGTTAGTGCAGCACCATTGGCAGACAGCTGCACCAGACAGGACTACATGGACACAGACCGTTACGACGACTGCAGTAGGTGAGTGCACATGAGCAGCCTCTCTCAAAGGAGGTGCTGGCCCGGTCCCAGTTTACAAAAGGGCTGTCAACCAGGTTTGACACAAGGAGATGGCAGGTTGTTGTGTCCAGGGGACAGCATGAGGCCGTTTTAATGGAGTTCCAGAAACACTTAGCCTACTGCCACAGAGGTACTACTGGGGACGGGTGAGGTGGGATGTGGAGAACTTCTGCAGGACGTTTGACCAGTAAACGTCTCGCGAAGGACCCCGTGGACTGTCCCAGACCCAGCTGTACCAGTTTCTGTTGGCTGTGCCCCTTTATTGCAACGAGTGCTACAACACTGTGTCCCATTTGTGTTCTATAGTAACTCACATTCACGGTACCTAACTCAATTTGTGGAGTACGTGCCATGTCCACATCTTGCCAAGTATCGTCTGAGGATCTTATGCATGCTTCGTGACTTTCATCAATTACTTTTCGCTTCTTTGCTGTTCATCATCCCCCATGCCACCACGGTGAGGGCACACTGAGCCTTCAGGTAAGGTAAGTTCCTAAGAGTCGAGGCTTAATTGGAAAAATTCCATTGTTGTCAAGTGGTGGGGGTGGGTCAGTGAGAAGTTCTGTAAGGCTGACTGGTCACTGTACGTGTTTATTTCTCTTTTTTATGATTATGAAACTGACGTTGGAATTGAACTATGTAATTGTAGTTGTAGAGGACCATATGTGTTTATTACATCTGGGGACAGCCATGAGTAGTTTGTGGTGAAAGGTGGGTGGGGATGCCTTTCAAAATCCATCCAACAACTTGTACGTTGATGAGTTTAACCACTCATCAACGTACAGCAAGTCTGTCATTAGCTCCTACACTTATTGTCAAACTCAAAGTTTTTACACCACTAAATATATATATATTTATATGGAGATATGGAGGAGTATCATACTGTGGTACATCAGGAGTATATGTGGTATATCAGGATAAGGGTGTAGAGGCTGTGTCTAAACTTTTGACTGGTTACTCAGGATTTGACAACAGTGTTTAGGGGTCACGGTAGGTCAGTTCTATATACTGGACTGTGGTGATTGAGCAATGACAATAGCCTATATATGCAGTCTTCCATTTTATGGCACCCTGACTGCAATAACTATAAACGTGGCCAATAAATATGCCCTGTTCTTCCGCCTACTGTCTCCTGAAAAAAACGGCTTGTATGTTTCTACAGGCAGTGGCTCTTTATTCTTGGGACATGTTTCGTTGATTAATGGTAAACTATATGAATTTGACTTACACTTGAAAAGAGTAAGCTTTTTTAGGTTTGACATGCAGGGACATATGTAGTCACGAGCAGAGGGAAATAATTTCCTGCCAGGACAATAAAACACACACACCCATACACACCCACCCATAGATACACAATATGCCAAATATAGAATGCCATAATAAGAGTCCTGGGCAAGACTCAAAGTGCTTCCCCTTACTAGCTGTTGGCTTCAATTGAGTGCTTTTTCATGTTAGATGTACTCAGGTTATAGCTAGGTATAAGCATACATATTTATACACACAGGTATGTATGTTTACAGTATAAATGTATATATATATATATACCTACATTTTGTGTCATGCTCTTAACTTGATGTTTCAGATTTCTGAGTATTACACAAGCTTGTCCTACAGGTAAATCAGGTTATCTAGGGGAGGTACCAGTTCCATCAGTCATTTCCTGTTAAGCACAGTAGTGTGTGCGACAACGTATGTTTTATTTTTTTAATTGTCTTCTAAACATTGATTCCATCAGCAATGAACAGGTATGTAGTGACCTTGTATGTACACTATTGTGAATTTAGCTTTCTGATTGTTTGCTGTTGTGTGGTCTCAGGTATTTGGAGGGTGAAGACTATACTGCTGTTAGGAATGCAGTCTGATGCAGCCCTCCCCAATGCTGGACATTAGCTGTGTCTGTTGCGTGTAGTTTGAGGTGTACCTTATCTATCTACCAGTCTGGAAACAAAACCCACTCTCGTCTTCCCTAAAATCAATCATCGTTTGATCTGACTGGTGACTGCTAAAATTTCTAGATTTCTTTTTAGACATTCTAACAATGTCTATTTCAAAATCTATATCACTATGTGTGCTCAGTTTCGTGAATGTGTAGCTCTATTTTTTTTACTTTCTTACATTAAGTAAATTTTAAGTGTGTACTTTTGTACTTCTGCTTGAGTAAAACATTGCAAGTCTAACTAAAGAACTTTTTTGCCCTATTACTTAGGTAGAAGTACAAGTTTTTGCCACCTCTGTATAAAACTCATAGTTTGACCCCCTTACTGTCTATTAGCATGGCAGAAAACAGCAGCAACAATACCAGAAAGTGGAATTTAATTACTCCCTTTAGCTTGAAAATGGGTTATGAGCGTGCAGAAGTCCAACACAAATTGAGGTAGAACAAACTGCTCATTTTATTAGTAATGTAAGATCAACATGAACCAGCCGTCTGACTGGTACCAAAAGGTATATAAAACCTACTTTTTAGGGATTTTATTTTATCCTCCCTCTTTTCCAGTAAAAAACCACCCTTCAGTCTTGTAGTCTATCACAGTCGCTGATTACAACTCAGACTCCAACCCCCAGAATCCAGAAGATCATGTGACTTTGTCTTCCTCGTCATTCAGCCAATCACAGACCCCTGTTCTTTTGAGCTCACCTGATTACTGATTTCTGTCACCTGCTGATTTCTTTATATAAGCAGTTTGTTTCCTGTCTGACTTTTATCCTATTGTCTCAACAGCGGTTAATGATACCAACATAACTACTGTAGTATGTGATTTGGTTTGTAATTGATTAGGTACAACGTATTTTAGAGCTAAATGGTGAGGTGTTCTAAAGTTCTTAAAATTAATTAATGTAAATCTTTCAGAACAGTTTGGCTGAAGTGTACATTAAAGTACATTAAAAGGGTTGCGCTGAGTTGTGTTGCAGCATTCCAATCACACATTCAAAAGTTGTTGAAATCTTTATCTAAAACCATTTTTAAAAATTTGTACTTGTTTTGGTTCATTTTGTATACTATTTTTTTTTAAAACTCTTGAAGTCATGCACGCAAACTTTGGCATACAGCTCTGTTATGCAGATGGATAAGTCTGGTTCATTATCTGTGTAGAAATGATTCTTTTTGGGTACATTTTTGTGTAACAAGGGGAACATTAATGGCTGTCAAATAAATCAGTCAAATCAGTCCAACAGCTTTGTAATATAGTTACATCACTGAGAACTTATGAACTTATAGCTCATAAAACTCAGTTCCAGTATAATTAAGCGTGGGGTGCTTCTGACCGCTGATCTTCACACACATTTGAACTGTTTAGTGTAGTGTATAGACCCCCTCCTTCACGTTTTTCACGGTTGTTAAAAGGCAAACTTTTTTACTTAAAGTTTTAACTGTTTGTCTTGGATGAACACAACAATAATTTGCAAGTATCAACCTTTTTGCGTGCACCGTTTAAAAACTATTTAAGAAAGAAATTCAAAAAGTGAATATGAAACCAACATTACTGCTGGCTCTTTATAATTGATACCATTCTCAATCTAGGCCGACTCTCAATCCGTTGCAGGAGGCTATATTCTGAGCTATGAACAGTTAAATTGTTCTGCATTTTCTCAGATACAGGAGACCTGGGAGACAATGGCCAGAAATCCCATCTTATCAGTCAAGAAACAGGTCATTTTAACTTAATTATTCAAAAGCAATTTGAATTTTAAGTGTGAGGAAAACAAAAAAATATTTATTCAGTGTGTCTTATTTTTTTCAGTTTCATATCTAGACAAATTTCCACTACCTGTACTCCACCTGTACTGATAATAGGACTAATAATCCTCGTCATCTTTCTAGGTAAGGTATGACTTTTAACTACAAAATTGTTAATGTTGCTTCTGCACATATTAATTAAAGTCACAGCACAAGGACAATAGCTCTGCTCTAACACTCAAACATACAATACTTTGTACTGCTGAAATCCTGAACTTAATAAATGCACATACTGTTTATATCTTAAACAATTTTAGAAACTGCAGTTTGAAACTCTGTGATAAGAGTCAAAAGCATACATGTATATTAAGCATTAGTTTGGCTGTTCTTTCCTGTTATTTAACTAAACAATTTGTATGTCTTGGTCTTAAGTATGCTAATATTGATATAGAATATAGAATATAGAATATATATATATATATATATATATATATATATAGTGCAATTTTGCTAATTAGAATTCTATTAAATTACATGAAAGTGATTCACTGCCTTTTTTCTGGTTAATTTTAAATAAACCCTCCACTTCTTTCTGTAAATGTTGGACTGAGGCATAATTTTTTACTTCTATGTCCAGGACTTAGAACTTGAAATGCAATGTCTGCGGTGTTAGCTTTATGTTAGAGATTAAAACAAATCTCCAAAATGGCAACTTACAGTAGAGGGCAAAATTTTTATTTGAATTTAAGTCTTTGCCTAGGTAACTTTTTTTGAGTAATTTCTATTGGTTCATTCATTGTGAAATTTACGCACTATATAGACAGCAGCTGCTACGTCCAAGTGATGTATAAAAGTAAATTCATTAAAAATGCCTATGCTTTTCCTTCATGACCACAATGGATATTTTGAAATCATTAAAGTGACTATGCATTTAAATGATATGTCATTCTTTGTTCAGCCTGCTGCTACAGTATGTGGCCCAAGCCTGATCAGCCAAACAGTCCAAGCCAAACAGATGGTAATTTTTTAGTTTGCTAAGATGAAAATCTACAATAATAATAATAATAAAAGTAACTAATGTAAAAATACAATTGTTTATTTCACCTATTTAGTGCTGATTGTTTAATTACATACCAGACATTGCCAAAAGCTTATCCATTAGTAAATCACTGCAAATGGTTTTCAGGTAATATATGTCTGAATATTTGTTCTAAAACAGACACACAGAAGAAGCATTGCAAATGGGGTTCAAGATCAAAAGATTCTTGTAAGTAAATACTGACCTTATTGTCAAATGTATATTATTATTTTCATGCTCATAAAAACAGTTTGTGGATGTATCAAGAACAATTTATATATTTGATGAACTGTGCATCAACAGATATTCTAAATTGTAAACCTATAAAGTAGGCCTTTACATTTGGTATCTTTGATAAAATTACTGATGAGTGCAGCTACAGTGGTGCCTAAAGGTTTGTGAACCTTTTAGAGTGTTATATATTTCTGCCTAAATTTGACCTGAAACTTCCTAAAAGTCGATAAGGAGAACCAATTTACATACGAAAATAATAAACTTGGTCATTTATTTATTGATTGGGAAAAATGATTCAGTATTACATATCTGTGATGTGTGTTTGAAGCTCTATGATTAGCAGATAATGGGAAGACAGGTGTGAGTGAGTGCTCTGTTTTTTTTATCAAAGTTGTTTTGCCTTAAATACAGGCATTGTTGTGCATTTCACGATGGTTTAACAGGATCAACATTTGAATTTAAAATTTGCATACTGATGTTGGCAGTGCTCTCCTTTTTCTTCATCAGATGGAGAGAAACGGATAATAAATGGCAGAAAAACTCATGTAAAATGGCCTTGGTTTGTCAGACTGGAAAATGTCAACACTGGCTGTGGGGGTGCTCTTGTGAGTGATCGTCATGTGCTAACGGCAGCCCACTGCTTTGACATGTATGTATTACAGTTTCTATATCAGTATTTGACCTTTCAGAATGATCCTACATAAAACCTCAATTCTACAATTAAAAAATCTACAATTAAACAGACAGTTAATCAAATAAAAGGAAGTAAATGTATTTTGAAAATTCTTCATAAGTGAAGTACTTATCTTGATTCCGCAGCACAGGCCCAAATGGGGATTACTGGCAGGCGTTTGTTGGTGTGGTCGAGCGCCATGAAATCTCCAAACTATACAAAATAAAAAAGATTATCTTACACCATGAATATGAGGACAGCAAAGTTCCAAGAAACGACATTGCCTTGTTGACTCTCAACAAACCCGTTCAGTCCTCTGGTTAGTCCAATCACCCAAATTTGATTTATTTAGCATTTTTCAGTCAGACCAGTATATATTACTCCAATTATTTCAAAGCAACATACTCTTAGCTAGTGTGCATTATGCTGACTTTAATGCTATGCCATTAAATTTTGTGGTTTTAAAGTTTTAAAGCTTCAGATTTTCTTGTAAATATTACTTGTTATGTATTACAGACAATATCCACCCCCTATGTCTGCCACCTCCTGATCATGTCTTTTTTGCTCGTACAAAATGTTGGGTAGCAGGATTTGGGCGCACTAGTAAGTCTCTCTCTCTCTCTTTGTTGTGTCAGGTTACGCAATAACTACATCCTTAAAACAAAGATGTCAAAACTCTTCTTTAGAAAGCCACCAAAAGCAGTGGCAAATTGGTTCGTCAGAGAACTCCTTATGTTTGCAAGTTTGATTGGAGTAAAAATTGACATTTTTGAGAACAGCAGCCATAAAGAACCTTAATCACATGAAGAACTTCATATGAAATTATAAGAAATATTTAGAAACCTCTGTTTTGAGGATTATGTGTCAGTCAAGAAGTTACGTAGTGAGAAAGTAAAGTGAAGATCTATGTATGGAGCAAACTGTAAGTTTTGCGTCTTCTAAAGAAAATTAATCAGTGAATGCGCCGGTGATTCTTGTTGCTGAACTGTTACTAAGGTAGTGCTAAATATGAATAGGATTATATAAGAGGAATGAGGGATGAATAAACAAGATATAGAGAAGTGTGAGTCAGGATGAGTCTGGATTAGAATTTGGGCATCTGTCCTGAGTGAGTAGATGCAATTTGGTGGCTGTAGGTTAAAGGAAACACACCTATTATTCTAAATGGGAAAAATTTGGAATTTTAAGGATTTAGGGTTAGGGTTTTATAAAAAACTGTATACAAGAGGGCAAAAATATAGCATGAGGAAGAAGAGGAAGAATACATAACAATAACAATCACATATAATCCAGCTTCTCACTGCTGTGGAGAGGTTCAGTTGTTCAGTTACAGTGGTGACAAATTCAGGGTGAACGTGGGAAAGAGTTTTAACATTGCGTGTTAAAATATGCTTGCCTGTGTTTTTATCTTTTGTGTGGTAGATAATGCAAGATCCTCCAATCACTTGATAGAGGTGTCGGTGGATGTTATAGACCAGAGGGTTTGTAACTCTTCAAGGGTCCACAATGGTATGATCTATCATAGCATGCTGTGTGCAGGAGATCTGAATGGAGGCCCAGACGCTTGCCAAGTAAGTCAGAGGCACACGGTTCAACTTGAACTGACAAATGAAAGTCTGTTGACTAATGCATATGAAGCAGCTATTGTGAGCCTACCTGTGTTCAATTAAATCATGAACGTCAGAATCTCTAAGGAATCTGCTTTAGTTTTTTTTTTAAATGCCATGTGTCAGATGTTGACGTTGTCTCTCTCTCTCTCTCTCTCTTTCTCTCTCTCTCTCTCTTTGCAGGGGGACAGCGGAGGTCCCTTGATGTGTGAGGCTCAGGGTGGTCTATGGTATCTTGCTGGAATAGTCAGTTGGGGTGTTGATTGTGGGAAGCCAAACAAACCAGGCGTCTACACCTACATACCATACTTCTTGAAATGGATACATAAAAATCTACACTAGCCTGTAAATATTTCGTTTTTAATATTATCTAATAATGTTGTCTTTTTTATATTATATTAAGAAATAACTAAACTTGTTTTCTAAAAAATAAAGAATGCTGTATAAATTGTTATTATTTATATATTATTTATTTTTTATGAAAACAGTGTTGCTGTTTAAAGACCCTTTTTCCACTGTATGTGTACTTTTCTCTTAGCATTTATTAAACTCATTAAATGTTTCTTAAATGATTAAATGTCTCTTAAATGTTTCAGATCATCAAACTAATTTAAATATTAGTCAAAGACAACACAAGTAAACACACAATGCAGTTTTTAAATGAAGGGTTTTATTATTAAGGGAGAAAAAAATCCAAACCTATGTGTGAAAAAGTGTTTGCCCCCTAAACCTAATAACTGGTTGGACCATCCTTAATGGCAACAACTGCAATCAAGCGTTTGCAGTAACTTACAATGAGTCTTTCACAGTGCTGTGGAGGAATTTGGGCCCACTCTTTTTGCAGAAAAGATGGCCGCAATGCCATAACTCTCCTTTGGGCTACAACAACTCACCTGAGCTTTATACGGCTTAGTTCCTGAAAGAAACACAACAAGCACTTTAACATCCACCTTTACACCAAACATCTGCGAGGTAATGAGGCCTGTAGAGTACATACACTGCAGTGTCTTTACACACAAGTAGAACTCACTAGTAACACGCTGATGGCACTGCCTAGAGAAATTTCCTGTTCCACCTTAAATGGTGCTTCAGTTACGTTCTGGTACCTGAGGTTGCTGCACCATTTAAGGTGGGAAGGGAGAACATGAAGCTGGTGAATAAAAAGCTAAATTCTATCATTCTTAAGAATTCTTAATGGTGATAATAAATAAGGGTCATCCACTTCTTTGAAGTCGTATGATGCCCTAAATGTGTTTAAGCAGTGAGGAGCTGAACTCCACCCTCCTCTACAGAGCACTGCTAGCAGCCTGTTAATGAAGTCATGTCGTTTCTGTTTGTGCTCATGTTTATCGGGTGATTTCTTAGATTGTTTGATGTGCAAAACTGAAAGTGAATGACGTGAATGAATCGCAGAGTGCC
>JAMWET010005889.1:45000-52415 GCA_024036415.1 Prochilodus magdalenae | reverse complement strand
TGAGATGCGGTTTTGCAGACCCTGGGTATCAGATGATGGGAGAAACACGATTGATATCATCAGCATAAGCAGTGATAATCAAAGCAGAGAGAAGTGGATTTAACTCTGCTCAGAGAACGGTGAAAGAGAGAAGAGTCCTAAAGAAGACAAGTACAGTAAAACCCTCTCACACACACAACACACACCCCAACAACACACACACCACCATATACACACACCACAACAGCACACACCACCACTCAACACACAACTCATACACACACACACACACGTATACACAAACACACACACACACTCTTATACACACTGACACACACACACTCATACACACTGACACACACACACTCTTATACGCACTGACACATACACACACACACACACACACACACACACTCTTATACACACTGTCACACACTCTTATACACACTGACACACATACACACACTCTTATACACACTGACACACACACACACACTGACACACACACACTGACACACACACACACACACACTCTTATACACACTAACACACACACACACACATACACACACACATGTACACATACAAACACTCAAGTAAATGCATACACACACACACACACATATACACAAACACACACACACACTCTTATACACACTGAACAACACACCAACATCATTACCACTTGTACCCTACACACACACTCTCTATAACGCACTGACACAACATCCACCACACAACAACACCACACACACACACTCTTTTTAATACACACTGTTCCACACACTCTTTACACACTGACACACATACACACACTCTTATAACACACTGACCACACAACACCACACCTTGGGGGGGGGACCAACACACACTGACACACACACACACACACACTCTTATACACACTAACACACACACACACATACACACACACATGTACACATACAAACACTCAAGTAAATGCATACACACACACACACATACAAGTACACACACTCACATGTATACGCACACGCACACACACTCACAAACACACACACACAGCTGTCTACGTATCATTTAACAACATTGTGGTGATTATGTAATTGTGATTATGTGGTGGCAGTGATTATGTAATTGCGGTTGTGGCATGGTGCTAATCATGTAATTGTGATTGTGCAATGTGTTTGTGTTGTGGTGATTATGTAGTTGTGGTGATTATGTAATCGTGGTTGTGCGATGGCGGTGATTATGTAGTGGTGGTGATTATGTAATTGTGGTTCTGGTGATTATGTAATTGTGGTTGTGGTGATTATGTAATTGTGGTTGTGTGATGGCGGTGATTATGTAATTGTGGTTGTGTGATGGCGGTGATTATGTAAAATTTGGTGGTTTGTATTGTGGGTGGGATTAGGTAATGTGGTTTGTGTGTGATGGCGGTGATTATGTAATTGTGGTGGTGGTGATTAATGGTAAACTGTGTGGGTTGTGTGGTGGCTGGGTTGATTATGTTACAATTGTGGTTTGTGGTAGATTAGTGTAATTGGTGGGTTTTGTGTGATGGCGGTGATTATGTAATTGTGGTTGTGTGATGGCGGTGATTATGTAATTGTGGTTGTGTGGTGGTGATTATGTAATTGTGGTTGTGTGATGGCGGTGATTATGTAATTGTGGTGGTGGTGATTATGTAATTGTGGTTGTGTGATGGTGGTGATTAAGGGGTAATACTGTGTTTTTTATGTGGGTATGGCTGATTATGTTAATTCGTGGTTGTGGTGAATTTATGGGTAATTGTGGTTGTGGGTGATGGCCGGTGAATTTATGTAATTGTTGGAAATTGTGTGTTTTGGGCGGTGATTATGTTATTTTGTTGGTTATGTTTGGTGGTGTTATGTAATTGTGGTTTGTGTGGATTGGCGGAGAGTCTGAGTTTGTGGTTGTGGTGATTATGTAGTTGTGGTTGTGGTGATTACGTAATTGTTGTTGTGGTGATTATGTAATTGTGTTTATGTGGTGGTGATTATGTAATTGTGGTTGTGGTGATTATGTAATTGTGGTGGTGGTGATTATGTAATTGTGGTTGTGTGATGGTGGTGATTATGTAATTGTGTTTATGAGGTGGTGATTATGTAATTGTGGTGGTGTTCTGGTGATTATGTAATTGTGGTTGTGTGATGGCGGTGATTATGTAATTGTGTTTATGTGGTGGTGATTATGTAATTGTGGTTGTGTGATGGTGGTGATTATGTAATTGTGGTTGTGGTGATTATGCTCCATTGTGGGGTTGGTGATTGGCCAGGTGATTATGTAAGTTTTGGTTTATGGGTTGGTGATTATGTACATTTGGGTGGGTGGTGTTCTGGTGATTTATTTGTAATTGGGGTTGTGTGGATGGCGGTTGAATTATTGTAATTTTGTTTTTTTTTATGTGGTTGGTGGATATGTAATTTTGTGGTTGGTGTTGATGTGGTGGTTATGTAATTGTGGTTGTGTGATGGTGGTGATTATTAAATTGTGGTTGTGTGATGGTGCTGATTATGTAGTTGTGGTTATGTGGTGTTGATTATGTAATTGTGGTGGTGTTCTGGTGATTATGTAATTGTGGTTGTGTGATGGCGGTGATTATGTAGTTGTGGTTATGTGGTGGTGATTATGTAATTGTGATGGTGTTCTGGTGATTATGTAGTTGTGGTTATGTGGTGGTGCTTATGTTATTGTGATTGTGTGGTGGTGATTATGTTATTGTGGTTGTGGTGATTGTGTAGTTGTGGTTGTGTTCTGGTGTTTATGTAATTGTGGTTGTGTGGTGGTGGTGGTGGTTATGTAATTGTGTTTATGTGATGGTGATTATGTAATTGTGGTTGTGGTGATTATGTAATCGTGGTTGTGTTCTGGTGATTATGTAATTGTGGTTGTGTTCTGGTGATTATGTAATTGTGGTTGTGGTGATTATGTAATTGTGTTTATGTGGTGGTGATTATGTAATTGTGGTTGTGGTGATTATGTAATTGTGGTTGTGTTCTGGTGATTATGTAATTGTGGTTGTGTTCTGGTGATTATGTAATTGTGGTTCTGGTGATTATGTAATTGTGGTTGTGGTGTTTATGTAATTGTGTTTATGTGGTGGTGATTATGTAATTGTGGTTGTGGTGATTATGTAATTGTGGTTGTGTTCTGGTGATTATGTAATTGTGGTTGTGGTGATTATGTAATTGTGGTTGTGTTCTGGTGTTTATGTAATTGTGGTTATGTGGTGGTGATTATGTAACTGTGGTTGTGTGGTGGTGGTGGTTATGTAATTGTGTTTATGAGGTGGTGATTATGTAATTGTGGTTGTGGTGATTATGTAATTGTGGCTGTGTGTTTTCTGGTACATTATGTCTTGTGGTGGGTGGATTAATGTAATGGTCGTTGTTGTTTCTGCGCTGGTGTGTTTTTTTATGTTTATTGTGTTTATGTGGTGGTGATTATGTAATTGTGGTTGTGTGATGGTGGTGGTTATGTAATTGTGGTTTATGAGGTGGTGATTACTGGTAATTGTGGTTTTGTGGGTTTATATGTAATTGTTGGGGCTTTGTGTGGAAGTGGTGGGATTATTAAAATTGTTGTTGTGTGATGGTGGGTGATATGTAGTGGTGGTTATGTTTGGTGTTGAATTAATGGTAAATTGTGGTGGTGGTTCTGGTGATTAATGTAATTGGTGGTTGTTGTGATTGGCGGTGATATTATGTAGTTATATGGTTGATGCTAGTGGGTGATTATGTATTGGTGTGATGGGTTGTTTTTCTGGTGATTATGTAGTTGTGGTTATGTGGTGGTGCTTATGTTATTGTGATTGTGTGGGTGCGGTGGTGATATGTAATTTGTGGGGTTTGTGGGTGAAGTTACTGTAAGTGTGGTTTGTGTTCCTGGTGGATTATGTAATTGTGGTTTGTTGGTGATTCTGTAATTGCTGGATATGTGTTTGGTGATTATCGTAATTGTGTGTGGAGGTGATTATGTAAATTGGGTGGGTTTTGTGTTTCTTGGTGATATGTAATTTTGTGGTTTGTGGTGTGATGTATGTAAATTGTGGTTGTGTTTCTGGGGGGCATGTATTATGTAATTTTGTGGTTTTGTGGGTGATTATGTAATTGTGGTTGTGTTCTGGTGATTATGTAATCATATGTTATGTTGAATCCTAGTTTAGGTGTAGTTACTCCCCCTCTGCTCTATATCAGGAATACAGCAGATATTAAAGCTCCATATGAGCTGCTGGAGTTCAGGTGTGTTGTAGGCCCCACTGTTTGAACATGTGCATTATTTTATGAAGCTCCAAACGATGGTAGAAGCAGAATTAGCACCTTCATCGCTTACTCCTGATGCATGATGATCTCTGAAATTAAAAAGTTAATAATTGATCATTTCCCTCTAATTTTAGCTGATTTCCTGTCATGTTATTTCCCCCAGAGTGACCACAGAATGAGGACTCATTCCCTTTCTCCCATTAATCCCACCTGCACTAATAAAACGTCAGGATCCGAACCCGGAGCAGCTCAGTGCAGTACAGCTCCATATGACATCACTGTTTCATATTGTATGATATTAGAGGAGGACCGGTGGCCATTCCAGAGAGAATGATCAAACTAAAAACACGAAAACACAACATGCACCTCTCTGTTGGTGTTTACGGGCTGTATGATTGGAACCAGATTCTCCACAGACATCTAGCCCTGGTAATTCTACTACGTGCTCTTCAGAGCTTCATGTTTCTCTACATGTCCCCCGTTATGGGAACGCTCAGTTTTAGTTGTTCTACACCCATGAGGGGAATAGCTCCTTAATAAGCTCTATTGATAG
This sequence comes from Prochilodus magdalenae, assembly GCA_024036415.1. Classification (NCBI taxonomy): domain Eukaryota; kingdom Metazoa; phylum Chordata; class Actinopteri; order Characiformes; family Prochilodontidae; genus Prochilodus; species Prochilodus magdalenae. The sequence continues at coordinate 47,618 of JAMWET010005889.1, read as the reverse complement.
TCAGAAATGCTAACCATGCTAACAGTTCAAAAAACAAGCAGCAGTACCTTGAAGTCCATGTCCAGAGGTTACTGAACATCTCCTCACAGTTTGAGGCATGATAGATGAAGCTGGCTTCCTGTTTATGATTGGAGTCAGTGCAGACGTGGTGTTTTGTTGCCTGGAGGAAGATAGATTCACTGTCATGTTTGAGACAGGTGTGCTGATTTAGCACCAGCTATGCAGTTGGTCAGGTATGAATTCCATTTTTTGTTTGCAACATTAGCCTCGTAACTTTAGCCCAACACTAAAGAGGCAAACTCCAGACACCCAACATGACCTAACTGGTGGACTACGGTTAGAGTGAACAGGGGGAATGTCACTGAACTATCGCTTTAAAATGTGCTTTTTTTTTAGCGGCCTTCTTCATGGAGCACTGGAAACGCAGGCAGATGCGTCTGAACTATGAATGGGATCTCACAGGCTTTGAGGAGGAGGAGGTGAGGAAGCAGATTTCAGACACAAACACAGTTAACATCTTACACTCATTTATCCAGAGATAAACGTCAGTCCAGTCTGTAATCATTAATACTCAATTACCTTTGATCATATAAACACATCTAACTGAGCGTTTTGTCGTCCTGTTCTCCTCGCCGGTACGTGCAGGAAGCACAGAAGGTTTGAAAGCTTTACTAATCTTTCCGCTTCCCTTCTCAGACTTCTTCTTTCACACTCAGGTCACACCTCAGAGCGTCTCTCCATCAGCCTGTTCTCAGATCTACTCTGTAGGTCGCCCCCCCCACATACATAAGGGGTCCCAAACTCAAATAACCTGGAGACCACTGGCCGGGTGGTGTTTTCCAAAGATGGGCCAGATAGGGAAAGGTGTCCATATAATACCACCTTCAATCACTTAAATCACTATTTTATCACTAATTTTACCTGAAAGTGTGAGAGAAAATATAGTTAATGTTTTATAGTTTATAGTTATAGTTGTAATATATAGAATATTATATATACTATATAGTTAAAGTATATGGTCTATAAGGCGTAGTATGTTTTTGTATATAATTATAGTATATAAATATAAAATATAGTTATAGTATATAGTTATAGTACATGGTCTGTAAGATATAGTATATTGTCTAAAAGATATAATATACAGTATTTAGTGATAGTGTAGTTATAGTATGTGGTATATAGAATATATATATCTATGAAATAACGTATATAATGAATAGTATATAGTGAATAGTTTATAGTATATACTATACAGTATATAGTTATAGTATATAGTGAATAGTATGTAGTTAAAGCTTATAGTATATAGTTATAGTATATAATATATAGTTATAGTATATGGTCTTTTAAGATATAGTATATAGTATATAGTGTATATATATATATATTGTGTATAAGATATAATATACAGTATATGATGAGTAGTATATAGTATATAGTGTTGACCACAGTTTATTAGTTTATTAGTTTATTGTCTTGGTGGCACCTGATGTCACTGGCCATGTGAGTGTTAATAAATTACAGAGCTTTTAATACACTTTTATTATTTATTAAGTTTAACATATTCATTCTTATATTGTGTGCAGGTTATATATCGTCGCTGTGCAAAGAAAAACAAGTATCTCCAAAATGGCAACTTTACAGGAGAGGCCAAAAACCTAACTTTAATGTAAGTCAATGGAACCAGACATCTTTCCAAACAGTAGACCATTTCTGTTGGTCCATTCATCATTAGATTCTCACTCAGTGTAAACGGCAGCTGATGTGTTCAAATGGTGCATAAAAGTAAAAAAGGACAAAAGTGGAGATACATTTTTCATTGTACGGCGACAAAATATTCGATGCTTTATTTTTAGTGAATATGTTATACTGTACAAGTCCATGAGTAGAGTAAGTGTATGTAGTATATGTATTGTAAATCAGTAGAACATCTGCTCTGTACATGCTGTACTGAAGTGAGTTCTCTGTAAAGGATGTAGTGTCAGGAGGGTGGTGTGAGATGTAGCTGTAGATGTAGTTGCCCAAGTTTAATGATAAATTTTAAATATGTAACAGGCTTATGAGGGTGGGCTGGTAGGTTGAGGCCCCTACAGTCCTTCTGCACAGTCTCTTTGATCTACATTCCATCTAATACGCTTTACTACACACTATGACACTCTATTATACTTTAATAAACACTATTACACTTTATTACACTCTAATGCACACTATTACACCCTATTACACTCCATAGCACTCTAATACACTCTAGTACACTCTAATACACTCTATTACACTCTAGTACACACTAATACACTCTATTACAAACTAATGCACACTATTATACTCTATTACACTTTAATAACACTCTAACACTCTAATTCATGCTAATACACTATATGTGTGTGTGTGTGTGTCTGCTTAAGAGAGTGTGAGTGTGTGTGTTTAAGAGAATGAGAGTGTGTGTTTGTGTGTGTGTATGTGAAGACCCAAAAATACTGATCTATGTAAATATATATATATATATATATGTGTTTGTGTGTGCGTGTGTGTGTCTGTTTCAGGACCACCCAAGAGCGGAGTACGAGTTCAGAGTGATGCAAAAATATCTTAAAACAGAACACAAAGCACAGAAGGTA
>JAMWET010005889.1:32500-40000 GCA_024036415.1 Prochilodus magdalenae | reverse complement strand
GCAAGAGGAGGAGCCAGCCAGGAGCCAATCAGGTGCCTCACGGCTGCAACTTGGGCCAGCTGTAAATGTGACAGGCTCAGCTGACAGTTTATAATTTAGAACAAAAGTGAATAAATCCTACTAGCAATAGCCTGCTAAGCTAACACTAGCGTATTCGGCTTATGGGCTTCTTGGCGTGGTTGTTGTTGTTATTGTTGTTTTGTCTGTTTTCCTGCAGTAAGCTGAAGAAGCTCATTCGCTATATTAAGTCGAAGCGCAGTGCCTTCCAGGAGGAGGAGCGCGAGAAGAAGCTCCAGCGCTATGAGACGGATTTCTTCCTGGAGCCTTTTGCTGGTCTCACCCCTGAGTACATGGAGATGAGTGAGTGTGTGTGTGTTCACCCAGGACGCGTGTGTGCTGCTATTTCTTGGACACCTTGGGCGACACTCCGGGCGAGTGTGCTCAGCGCCCCCTAGTGCATGTGTTCACTAGAGTGTGTGTATGTGGGTGCTTCACTGCACAGATGGGTTAAATTTGGAGGTCAAGTTCCCTTGTGTTCAAGTTAAATGGTCAGATAAGCGGTTCTAAACGCTAATCAGTTCATGTTTTATCAGCTGGTCCTTCAGCTGCAGCGATACGCGCAACATTCTGAGCAGCTTTCTGTTTAATATCATCAGTTATTACAAACTAACACAGAGAAGCCGGTTATTAAAAGCTTGGTGTCCCCAGATGTTTGTGTTCCATACCAGCAGAGCAAAGACCCCATGACAGATCAGAGCCCCGCGAAGAGCTCGGAGGAGAGCAGGTGAAGGACTGCACCGCTTGGTCTCAGAACAGTGAATAAACAGGAAGTCCCAGGGCTGGAACTGTGGAAACTTTTGAGACGGAGGTCACTCTGAGTATGGCCTGTTTCTGTTGGCCAGATCTTCTGAATCAAACTGAATTAACTGGAACCTCTGAATTCTCATGAGCTCGCACATCAAAAGGAACTGGATCAGTTCATCAGACAGGGACAAGCAGCTTATGACCGACTCGCACAGTCTGAAATTCAAACAACGTTAGATTAATGTGAGCTTAAATCATGTGGTTTCTGTGCCGCTCTTTGAAGATAGCTCTGTATGTATGATGCAGTTCATGGTTCGAAGACATTAGGGGGCTCCGACCGCAGTAAACATGTCATGGCTTAATGACCTGTAACGATCTGCAGCCTAAAACAGAACTCCATAATTAATTAGATCACCAGATCAATACTGCAGACTGATCTAATGTCTCCGAAACCAGCTTATTGTCTAGTAACAACAGTCCTCTTTTATCCCAGAGCTCTTATCAGCCGAGCTGAGAAAGCTCCTGCTTTAAATCTGCACTAAATCAGATTAAGGTCAGTTACATTGAATTGAATCTTGTAAGAGTGCAGTCAAATGGCAGCCGTCCTGAAGATTGGGCCTGGGTGGAAGGTGCCAGTGTGCTACGAGGAGTGTACTTTGTCTACAGAGAAGTTCTTTTCTCGCACAGAGCAACGCTACAACATCAATCCGCTGAAGCCATTTCCTTTCTGGACTGACATCTGTTCAGCTAAGACTGCATCCTCTGGGTCCACAGTCATGGTCACCCAGGTTCACCCAGCTGTGGCCTAATGAAGCAGTAGAATGAAGGAGCTGAGGAGCTGCTTTCACATCCCACACCCTCAAAACCAGTCGCCAGAACGACACCAGCGCCTCTTCGTGACAGAGTTTATTTTCACTTACCACTGCCCTTTATGCACCTGCCATTTCTTATTGACACCTGTCGCCTGTCATTTCCACTGCTGGCTGAGAGTTAGTGTGCTGCTAGCGTAAGCAGTCTTACTATGACCTGTGACTGAAAGCAGCACATGGTCATCCAGACAGAGCTGAGCTTTCTAACAGCGTTTGTTTCTAAACCGGAGAGCAGGGATGGCTGTGGGGAACCCGGGCACGCTGCCCACTTGGGCTGCACACCGAATTCCATTCAGAACTGCAGCAGCTGCTGGGGCGGTGTCAGTGGAGATCAGTATCTAAGGATTCTGAGTCAGCTTTCACGCTGCTGGATGTGTAACCCCAGCCTTATGCTCACGTGAAGGTTCTGTCTGGCACCACGTCACGCTCTGTAAACACGTCAGGCCCGTCACAGAGTGAGATAGCGCTGCTCTATTGAGGCTGTGCCTACTGCTGCCATGTGGTTTGTATTTTTTGGAAAGATCAGGCTCTCCTTTCCATGTACCGGAGTATGTAAAGGGCCTTTAAACATATGGAGTACAGGATCAAGTTATCAAAGCATGTGGAGGGAAGGGCCAACGTGTAGCATCCGGGGGCGGGACATTCTGTATTTGGGATTGTGCCTCTGTTAGCTAATAAAATGCTGAGGGGTGATGAGAGATAGATAGATAGATAGATAGATAGATAGATAGATAGATAGATAGATAGATAGATAGATGCATGTATGTAGATGTTGACACAGGACCCTCTACTGCTGCCTGAGCTGTTTCCTCTTCTCTCATTCAACCTTCGACTCAGCCAAGTTTCCATTATCTGTGAACAGTTCTCCATTTATGCAAGAGTTTCCTTACAAAAAGAATATGCTGTACATGACAAATTCATTATAACGGGCATTGATAAACACCGGAGGCCCAAAATGCACCACTGTGCAATAATGCCTCCATAATGTATTTCCATATTCACAAAAGAGAAACAGCTTTATAATTACACCATAGAAGCATAGATGCAATACTTGTGGAGAAAGGTAGAAAAAAAACAGGTTCCGTCATTTTTATCAATAAGTTAAGCACCTGTGGCGTCAGGGCAGGACGGACTAAAGAAACTGAATAATAAAAGGAGTCAGTAAATGAGCATGTTAGTGTTGTCGCTGCTCTGAGGAGAACATCTGCTGCAGGTTCTCCAGGTTCTGCAGGTTCTGACTAACCGTGTATGGTATAGATGTTATGGAGTCTGACAGACGTATTACTCTGTGCTGATATGAGCCGATAGCGATCCTGCAAATCCGGGCCTTTCCGGTCTGGTCCCGCATGTACAGCTGGTCAGGTGATAAAGGACAAGGAAGACGAGGAGGCAGGATAAAAAGTGCGAGCTGGCGTTTTAATTAAGGTCCAGGTGAAAATAACAAATAACAGGAATGTTCTAAAGACACCAAAGAACCACAAACAGAACAGAGAACAAAGTACTAAGAACTGAGAAACTCAGTACAGCCAAACACATGGTATAAACACACCGGCACGCCTGAACTGATGATCACAGGGCGGGGTTACAGATACAACACAGCTGAGGGAAGGAATGGAAGGAAGGGAAGGAAGGGAAGGCATACACAGGTACAGGAGGGGTGTTACCTCAGGTAGCTGGAGCTGCATATCAAATGTGTGTTAAGTATGTCATGTATGTTAAGTAGGAGTAACTGTCTGTCTGTGCTGCAGTTATCCAGTTTGGCTTTGTGACCCTATTCGTGGCCTCGTTTCCACTGGCTCCACTGTTCGCACTCCTCAACAACATCATCGAGATCCGTCTGGATGCCAAGAAGTTTGTGGCAGAGCTCAGGAGGCCGGTAGCAGCTCGGGCCAAAGACATCGGTGTGTGTTCTTTTGACCTTTCCATTATCCTGATCACATTCTCCTGATTACCCTTCATCCTGTTAGCTCGTTAGTGAGGAGGAGGAGGAGGAGGAGGAGGAGGAGGAGGAAGCTGATTTTCTGACCTTTTGTTTCTTTTTCTTTCAGGAATCTGGTATAACATTCTCCGCGGAGTGGCCAAAATCGCGGTCATAGTGAACGTAAGCATGGAATCCGTTTGTGGGTCAGTGTTGTAGAATGTGGGACACTGAAGCTCCTCCACGTGTTGGTGTGTTTGTTACAGAGTTTATTTGTTGGTCTTCTGTGTTTGTGCAGTGGGAGGTAAATCGTGTTCAGCTCATTAAGAATTAGGTCTAGAAGTGAAGCAGAACGTTCAGAAATTCATATTTCAGTTTTTATGTTTTTATTAAAAGAGTTGTTTTCTGTGTCACTCTCGAACACCCCGGCCACTGGACCAGATTGGTAAACTGGGAGGCCACTCAGAACGCGTATGGGTGAATAACATTTGGTTGTGTTCCTTATTTTTTCACATGTAAATAATAAGAACAGGCAGTTTCTGTAGCTGCTCTGGTCAGCTGTGGTCCTGCACTCCACTGGAGGCATGTCCAGGAGCTCTGGTCAGCTGAGGAGTCCACAGAGGAGCTGTCAGTGTGTCTTGTTCCTTGAGTTTTGTTGCTGATCTGGGAGAATTCTAACAGGGCATTAGATGAGAAGGAGCCTGGTGAAGAGGAAGAGAGAAGTGTGGAGTGTCGCCTGACAGTATAAGCTGAATTTCAGTGTGTTCTGTGGTGTTGGTGATTGCTGCGTTAGTGCTTTAGTTAGCAGGTTCAGTACAGGCTCTCCTCCAGCTGACTGATGATGACACGACCTCTATTTAGAGGATATGTCGTTAATTAGTGTCTGTAATCTACCGAGCACTTGTGTTTCTCGAACATAGACTGACTCGTAAACACGTCAGGCGCTGGTTCTGGGCTCCAGGCTTTATTTTCAGGCACATGCTGAAAATTATTCTCTGGGCAGATTCAGTTCATCTACAGCTGGATATAGCGCCTCCACATTTCCACAGTGTTTGGGAGGTGATGTAAGGCTCCTCTTGCTGTTCTATACATCTCCAAACTGCGCTCTTCCCTGACTTCTCTGGATTGAGCTCTTCTCTGACTTCTCCAGATTTAACTCTACCCAGACTTCTCCGGATTGTGCTCTTCTCTGACTTCTCCGGACGCTTTCTCCAGATTGCGCTCTTCCCAGACTTCTCTGGATTGTGCTCTTTCTCCGGATGACTCTCCTCTGATTGCGCTCTTCCCTGACTTCTCCGGATTGCGCTCGCTCTTCCCTGACTCTTCTCTGACTTCTCCGGATTGCTCTTCCCTCTTCCCGGATTGACTTTACTCCGGGATTGAGCTCTTCCCTGACTTCTCCGACTTCTGACTTCTCCGGATTGAGCTCTCCTCTGACTTCTCCGGATTGCGCTCTTCCCTGACTTCTCCGGATTGCGCTCTTTTCTGACTTCTCCGGATTGCGCTCTTCCCTGACTTTTCCGGATTGAGCTCTACCCTGACTTCTCCGGATTGCGCTCCTCTCTGACTTCTCCGGATTGAGCTCTTCTCTGACTTCTCCGGATTGAGCTCTTCTCTGACTTCTCTGGATTGAGCTCTTCTCTGACTTCTCCAGATTTAACTCTTCCCAGACTTCTCCGGATTGTGCTCTTCTCTGACTTCTCCGGATTGCGCTCTTCCCTGACTTCTCCGGATTGCGCTCTTCCCTGACTTCTCTGGATTGCGCTCTTCCCTGACTTCTCCGGATTGAGCTCTTCTCTGACTTCTCCGGATTGAGCTCTTCCCTGACTTCTCCGGATTGCGCTCTTCTCTGACTTCTCCGGATTGCGCTCTTCTCTTACTTCTCTGGATTGCGCTCTTCCCTGACTTCTCCGGATTGCGCTCTTTTCTGACTTCTCCGGATTGAGCTCTACTCTGACTTCTCTGGATTAAGCTCTTCCCTGACTTCTCCGGATTGCGCTCTTTTCTGACTTCTCCGGATTGCGCTCTTCCCTGACTTTTCCGGATTGAGCTCTACCCTGACTTCTCCGGATTGAGCTCTTCTCTGACTTCTCCGGATTGAGCTCTTCCCTGACTTCTCCGGATTGTGCTCTTCTCTTACTTCTCTGACTTCTCTGGATTGATTGCTCTATCTGACCTCCGGATTGAGCTCTCTCTGGATTCTCTGATCTCTTCCCTGACTCTGACTTTGCGCTCTGGATTCTCCGGATTGCGCTCTTCTCTGACTTTTCCGGATGGATTTGACTTCTCTTGCCGCTCCCTGACTTCTCCGGATTGAGCTCTTCTCTGACTTCTCCGGATTGAGCTCTTCTCTGACTTCTCTGGATTGAGCTTATCCCTGACTTCTCTGGATTGATCTCTTCTCTGACTTCCCTGGATTGAGCTCTTCTCTGACTTCCCTGGATTGAGCTCTTCCCTGACATCTCTGGATTGAGCTCTTCCCTGACTTCTCCGGATTGATCTCTTCTCTGACTTCCCCGGATTTAGCTCTTCTCTGACTTCACCGGATTGAAGCTCTTCTCTGACTTCTCCAAACTGCACTCTTCCGTGACTTCTCCAATTTTAGCTCTTCCCTGACTTCTCTGGATTTAGCTCTTCCCTGACTTCTCTGGATTGAGCTCTTCCCTGACTTCTCCGGATTGCGCTCTTCCCTGACTTCTCTGGTTTGTCCTCTTTCCTGACTTCTTATCACCTCCTGATGTTAGCCACAGGGTGTAAATTAAACACTGCTAGCTTTGATCTTTGTAAGTGAGTCTTTTGACTTTTGAGGTCTGTACATGCTGGAATGTTCAATTCAAGGTCTCACTTCACAGGATTCACCTGTGCTATTATTTCTAAGTTATTAGATTTATATGTTTCTCAAATTATCCCCTCAGATACATGAGAGTGTAAAGTTGAGTGAGCAAACGCCCACGTCAGGTGTGTTCTTTGGTGCCTCTGTCTGCGACCAGACTAAAATCATGCTTACTTTCAGAACCATTGTTTTTGAGATTTGCGCGTGTGCTGGGCGGCTCTAAGCTCTGTGGAGTTTCTCAGCGCATCACTCAGCAACACTTGTACTCTAAAGCCGTACTGAGCTTACAGACAGGCGCGATACACCACACGAGGGACGCAGACAAAAAGACAGTCAGTATTTTAGATAAACAGAACTTTACAGACTCGTCTTCTTCAGGTCACTAACGATCACTAATGATGCTGCTAATTACATTAATGAGTTTATTATAACTTGATGTTTATCAGTGCTCCCGCTGCAGGCACTGTGCACCAGCGGCATGGCGCAGCACGTTCAGTGCTTTCTATCAGCTCCCTGATATATGTGGGTGGGAAGTGGAGCTGCGATTTGACACATCATTTCTTCATACTGAACCCTAACCCTAACCCAACCCAACCCAACGTTTCATACACAGCGTCAGTTCAAACCTTGATTACACTGTGATACGCTGTGGTGAAATGAGATTCTCGTGGCCATCTGTCGGATGAATTCCATTCAATAAGGATTTAGTAAAGTGTATTTCCAGGTTCATTCCTCTTAGTGACAGTACCGTCTATCTACAGGCCTTCGTCATCTCCTTCACCTCGGACTTCATCCCCCGTCTGGTATATCAGTACATGTACAGTCCTGACGGCTCCATGCATGGATTCGTGAACCACACACTATCTTACTTCAACGTGAGCCACTTTCAGAACGGCACAGCACCCATAGAGCCTGAACACCTGGGCTTTCATGTGGACATCTGTAGGTAAGATACACTTCTCAGTCTCATCGAGGAAACGTGGATTTAGCCTATGCTAAACTATAACACCTGTTCACCGCACACAGTCAGAAACAAACCCATCGGTTCTAGATTCATTTACATTTAAGGCATTTAG
>JAMWET010005889.1:0-27500 GCA_024036415.1 Prochilodus magdalenae | reverse complement strand
TGAACTGGCACACAGTGGAGTGAAATGCATTTTCTGTATTAATATTTAGAATTATTTATGTTAAATATCTGTCTCTAACCCTAGTCATAACCCTAAAACAACAACAAACAAAAAAACAGTACACATTTATTTAAGATATTTTAAAAATCAATTTAGATTTACAGCTAAAACAGGTTTGACTCTAAATACAGATTTCAGGGAGATGAGCTATATACAGTAGAAGATTCCTTTTAACATTAATTAACATTTTCTTCTATTAGACAGTACTGAAGGACCATGTTAACTGGATTAGAAATTCTCCTCTGATTTATCAGTTTTTCTCTTAATATAGATTCATTCACTACAAGTAACATTGAGGGTTAGATCTGCTGCTGTTCAGTTTTACTAAAGTTCAGATCTACTGAGACTCAGAGCTGCTGGGGTTTAGATCTACTGAGGTACAGATCAGCTGCTTTTCAGTTCTACTAAAGTTCAGATCTACTGCTGCACTTCAGATCGGCCACACTTCAGTTCTACTGAGGTTCAGATGTATTAAGGTTTGGATCTACTGAGGTACAGATCTGCTGCAGTTCAGATCTGCTGAGGTTCAGATTTGCTGAGGTTCAGATTTGCTGAGGTTCAGATCTACTGAGGTTCAGATCTACTAAAGTTCAGATCTTCTGCAGTTCAGTTCTACAAAAGTTCAGATTCCCTGAGGTTCATTTAGTTCAGATTATTCTTCAACTAAATCACAGACTTTGTTTCTAATCTAATTATGGGCTGAAATTTTGGCCTCTTAGTCTAGAATGTAATAGGAAGTCATTTTAATTAAGTTGTTTTGAGATTTAAGAAGTAAACGCTAACAAACTAAATCAAAATGCAGATCAGGTTACTGAAATAGTTCCAGTTAGGTGTCACCCACTCTAGCCTATGGCACAACTACAGCAGAACAGGCACAGTGCTCCACGTTTATAGGCTGAACTAACATTTCATATATTCCAGAACAAGAAGTTCCAGCATTGTGGTAGACATAAAGCTTTAGCAGCCCAATGACAAAGTATTATGGCTGTAATTATAAGAAAATAACTAACATTTTGACTGCAAAACATCATCAACCTTAAAGTATTAAGATTCTAAGTTAAGGTTCCAACTAACAGTAACATTGACAAAAACATTAAAACTCCAAAATGTAAACTTATGACCTACCTATAAAATTCTGTAGAGATTCTACTGAACATTTCTTTGAAATGTTAACATAGAACTTTAACTTGTGGTGACTATCTCCAAAACCTTCAGGCCTGAATGTTAAAGTTCTAACTTCACATTGTTTCCAGGCTGGGCCAGGAATCCTGTTTAATCTGGATATTTCCAGGTCTAGACTGGCATATATAATAAGTGGGTTGTTTGCAGGATTTGTGTTTCGTATTTTTCTTATTTTTATACACAGTAAAGGGTATTTCTTATCGTTTTAAATGTTCTGTACTCAGTTAAAGGGTCTTACTAGAAGTTGGGTGTAGAAGAGCAGACTGTCACTCTGACTAGAGAACCTGAGAACTTTTTACACTTTCAGAAGAATAACAAGTTTAGGGGTCTTTAGGGTCATCTGAGGGTCTTTGGGGTCAGTGAGGATTTAGGGGTCATTGGTATCAGTGGAGTGTTTAAGAATCTTTGGGGTCAGTGGAGGGAATCAGGGTTGGTTGAGGGTCTGGGGATCTTTGAGGTCAGTGGAGGGTTTGGGCGTTTTGTGACCTGTGGAGGATTTTGGGTTCTTTTGGGATCAGTAGAGGGTTTGGGGTCTTTGTGGTAAGTGATAGGTTCGGCCAACTTCTCTCCGCTACACTAGAACAGAAACAGGCCAATAGTCTAACTGTGACGACCAACATACAGTTAAAGTCAGAAGTTTGGGTGCACCACACTCCATCTAAGATTCCAAAATACAGACTCAGCCGGGTAGATCCGTACCGGGAGAGGTCAGTACAACATAACCTGCAGTGCAGGGATGTCCAGTCCTAACTGCGAAAGGCTGATGTGGCTATACGTTTCAGAAGCTCATAAACTACTACATTAGATCTTGAGCTTGATAAAACCTGCCACAAATGCCCCAAACCTTAGATTTTACTCCAGCAGTGTATTAATTATTAATACTTGTCTGATCAGCAAGGACATCAAGGCATGCCCTCCTAATTTTCGCTCTTTTCATATGTTGTTTACATTTAGCACTGTCTACCGGATCTGAGATGTTTCCTCCCTTGCTTGCCAGAAATCATGTATACTACTTTCATAGCTAGAACATATCATTTCTGAGCTGCAGACAGTAATGTAGTAGAATTATTCTGTAATTCTGTAGAATAATTTTAATGAATAAAATGTAAGAAATGATTGTTTTGTGGATGTTCTGACATGATTCCTAAAGTACCAGCAGATGATTAAACCAGAGTCTGGAAGATGTACACCTTGTGGACCCATTTATTGACTGGTTTTCTATACAGATCATGAGGTGTATAATCACAACTCATTCTACGCTGTTTTATTTATACATATATACTTACACACACACACACGCGCGTGCTTTTTAGGAAGTAAACAGTATTGCGCTGGTTGGTTTCACATTTAAAACTTTAAATCAAATCTCTGAAAGTTTGAGTTTCGGAAAGCCTGTTCGCTGTAAAGTGGTCCAGCTGTGAGAGAGTACAGAGGCTTTTACAGAGCACTCACAGGAAGCACTTTTCAGAGTAAATTTAGAAATGTTCCATCTCTCTCTCTCTCGCTCCGTTTCCTTGTGTTGATAGTTCTGACTAAACCGATGAACGAGACACTAAACAAACGTCACTTTAGCTGGAAATTTGGTGCTAAGATCAAAAGAGCTTCAGTGTTTTAGAAGGTACAGGAGACATATCTTTCTATTTAGTCTGCTTTTGTCGTTTCCTGGACAGGAGAACAGTCTTTACTGCCAAACCCCAAAAACCTCTCCAGCAAATTACAGTCGCTGCTCTAACACCTCACCTGGTCGCTTGCCTGGTCTCTGTTCATTTGGGGAATAATCCTCTCGCTCTGTATGTATGTGTATATGTATATGTATGGTGAATATACTGTAGGGCTAGTTAAAGGTCTCATTTGGTAAATAATAACTTTCTGAAAAATAGAATTATGAAACAAATATGGGTCTTTAAAAAAGTCTTACACCATATAAAGATGAATTTACTGAGAGGGTTATGCGACACATTTTGTATGGTTTTCTATGTAAATGTAAGTAATATTACTTCTGTTTGTCTTCCCTGCCTGAAGTTATTTACTCTGTTCAGAACATTTTAACCATCAGCAGGAGGATCAGGACATTCCCACCACATGACTTTGTCTGTGTGAAAAACTCCGTCCAGTGCTGCTCCATCGCTGAAGCCATGTTCTGGAGTTCTAAAGTTGATTCTTTCTTTCTTGCAACCAAAGGAGAACCTCGAGACAGGCTGGAAGATTTAGGTGTTTATTTTAAGGCACAGATACTCAGCCCTTGTCCAAAAACTGTATCTAGACACACAGTTCCTCATGTACAGAAAGGGTGTATTCTTGTGTTGTTTCACCGGATGGTCAGCTCTCCTAACCAAATATTACCTCCAGGAATATGACCTTTAACCTATAAGTCTACAACCCTGATGATATCCCTGTTCCAGGACCCAGATCCTGTCCTAAATGCTTAAATTGCAAGTTCTGTTCCAGCTGTTTCCCAGAGGGTAAACCTATATCTATCTACACAAAAGCATTGATATCCGACAGTTCTCTTCATGTTCCACCATCACCTGCTGTTGTGTGCATGTTAAACATGCTGCCACATTTATTGCTGATTTAAAAGCTTTGATCCAATTCTAAATGACTTCTCTAAATGAGTTCTGAGAATACAGTATAACCAAGTATTCATGTTCTGCTACATCACAACCATGAACACCATTCACTCACTCACTCACAAACAGGATGCAGAGCTTTTGGCAGGTGTTTAACTGAGGATATTAAAGGGCAGTGTGTTTATTTATCACTAACCCTAACAACATCAAAGTAAGAATAACATACAAAAACTGAAACATCGAAATATACAAAAATATATAACACAATTTCCAAGTACAGATTCTCAGTGTAGAACATCCAGTTACTTATACAAATAAATATTTAAAAAGTTTTTTTTTTTATCACAAAGATTTCAGCACCAGGGTTAGGGTTAGGGTTAGGCTTAACTACAGCAATACCGTCCCAGCTGAAGGGACAGCAGTGAGATTATGCTGGCACCTGTTGGAGAGAGAAGGATCTGCAGCTCATACTCTCCGTTTAACATCTGCAGTGTGCATTTGACCTCTGTAGGTCAGATTTATTTCTCATATGTTAATATTACAATAAACACAAACTATATATTATATCCCACCAATTATACTTCAAGCATTAATAGCATCAAAAGTGTGGTATACTCAGTAGGGGTTAGGGTTAAAATAACCTGAAAGGGTGCAAGTCCAACCATACACAGAAAATATGTATATAACACAATCATTTCTGCACCTGAATTACACACGTCAATTTTTAAAATAACACAAATCTTCAACCAACTTTAAATCAAATAAGGAACAAGTATATTTTAAGAACAAAAATAAATATATCATTAAATAATAGTAACAGTAATAATAATTGTATTAATAATCAAATTTTACATCAAGCAATGTTAATATGAGGTTGGTGTAGCTCAGCGGATAACACCACTACCCGCCAGGGAGACACTTCCACATGTGGGAGACTGTGTTTTGAATCCCAGTCTGGGCGACTATGCTGTGCTACACCAATAAGAGTCCTTGGGTAATCCCCCCTAACACTACACTGGCCTTCCTGTAGTCGATCTGGACAAGAACATCAGCTAAATTCTAACATAAGATAACCCTTTATTGATCCCACAGTGGGGAAATTTGCAATGTTACAGCGGCGCAGAGGAAAGAACAAAAGTGTCAGGAAATATACAGATAATAAATAAGATCTATATACAAAAACATCCTGAAAAATATGAATAAAATACAAAAAATTTAAATCCAGAAAACAGCAGTTTTATTGCACATAGTAGAATAGACTAGTGTAGGAATAGACTAGTGTAGAATAGACTAGTGTAGGAATAGACTAGTGTAGAATAGACTAGTGTAGAAATAGACTACTGAGGGGAGCGGCTGTTATACAGTCTGATGGCC
Source organism: Prochilodus magdalenae (assembly GCA_024036415.1). Lineage (NCBI taxonomy): Eukaryota > Metazoa > Chordata > Actinopteri > Characiformes > Prochilodontidae > Prochilodus > Prochilodus magdalenae. The sequence goes on along the minus strand of JAMWET010005889.1, from coordinate 22,314 downwards.
GTAAGGAAGGATCTGCGGTATCTCTCCTTCACACACCGTACATGGGGTGGGACAGGTTCTTCAGCATGTGTTTGAACTTAGTCCTCATTCTCCTGTCACCCCCTGCACTCCAAAGGACCCGAGTCTCCTCAGTAGCGCCCCCTGCACTCTAAAGGATCCGAGTCTCCTTAGGAGATGTAGTCTGCTCTGGCCTTTCCTGTAGAGTGCAGCAGTGTGGTCAGTCCAGTCCAGCTTGTGGTTGAGGTGAACACCCAGGTACTTGTAGGACCTCACTATCTCAGTGCCCATTCCCTGGATGTTTACAGGTACCGGAGGAGAGAGTTTGGCTCTGCGGAAGTCCACCACCAGCTCTTTAGTTTTTCTTGCGTTGACCTGCAGGCAGTTCCTCTGACACCATTCGTCAGCTCTCTGTACTCCCTCTCATCTCCATCACTGATGAGGCCGACGATAGCAGAGTCATCAGAGAACTTCTGCAGGTGGCAGCTGGCAGAACTGTACTTGAAGTCAGCAGTGTAGAGGGTGAAGAGAAAGGGAGAAGGAACTGTTCCCTGTGGAGCCCCAGTGCTGCAGACAACCATATCAGACTGGCAGTCCTGTGTCCTCACATATTGTGGACGGTTTGTGAGGTAGTCCAAGATCCAGGTGGTGAGGTGATGGTTCAACCCTGTTCCCCTTCAGCTTGTCCTTCAGGAGCATGGGTTGGGAGAAATCAAAGAACACGATTCTCACAGTGCTCCCAGCGTTCTCCAGGTGAGAGAGAGGTCTGTGTAAAAGGTGGATGATGGCATCCTCCACTCTGATGCCAGGTTGGTAAGCAAACTGAAGTGGGTCCATTGCTGGACTCACCAAGGAGCAGAGGTGGACAAGAAGCAATCTCTCCAGGGTCTTCAGGTATGATGTGAGTGCCACTGTCCTGTAACTGTCGAGGTCTTTGGTGTTTGGGGTCTTTGTCACTGGTACCACGCAAGATGTTTTCCACAGCTGTGTAACTCTCCCCAACCTCAGACTGAGAAAAGTGCAGTACAGAAGGACGGGAAGGGAGAAAGTGTCCCGAATGTGTAGTGTAATGTACATTGTAATGTTCAGCTGTTCATGAGTGTGATGGCATGTGGGAAGAAGCTTCTCTGTAGCCTGGTTATCTTGATCTGGCTAAAGCGCCGGCCTGAGGGAAGACACTGGAACAGGAGATGGCCAGGGTGTGATGGGTCAGTGATAATTTTCTGTACCTACTCTGCTGGAGCTGCACACTTCCAGAATCAGTGGGTAGTTTCTCTCCAGTGATCTTTGCAGACCTGTGTTTCTGTGGTCTAACTGGTGAATCAGGAGGTGGTTAAATAGGCTAAATGTGGCTGGTCCCCGTTCAAGACATGTGACGTTATAGGGTAAATCATTCATGCAGGCAACTTGTTCTAGTAGACACGAGTCCTTGCTGTTAACCTTATTGTTTTCATCCATGTATTTTTATTTTGGGAAAAAGACCAGAGCAGAACTGAAACTTTTAAAGTATGTGTGAGTATTTCTAGGCTTATGTCATAAAGTTAATCCTTATAAGAAACATAACATTAATATTATATCATTATTATTGTTGTTATTGTTGATTCTATTAATATTATTGTTGGATTATTACAATATGAATAAACATGGGTTGCCACAATATGGCATTCATTACGTGATTTTAATCACAACTATCATATTTTGGCATGAAAGCCAGACAGAACACATCTGGAAACATGGTGATTCGAACTAAGGTGGTTCAAACCAACATAGTTCAAACTACTGTGGTACTAACAAAGTACAATGCTTTCGTACTTCAGATGTTAGTTAGTTTAATGATGCATCGCACCACGTTAGTTCAGTACTAACCTATGTCGCTAAGCTAAGAAATGCATTATCCTGCATGATGCAGAAACATTAGTGCATGCCTCTATCAAGACTAGACTACAGAACCTCACTACTGTCAGGACGTTCTAACAGGAACCTAAGTAAACTTCAACTAGTCCAAAATGGTGCATCCTTACTGAAACCAGAACACTGGATCATATCAGCACAGTTTGGTCCGCTCTCCACCGGCTCCAGTTAAACTCTGTATGGATTATAAAATGAATCTATTACCATATAAAGCCCTACACGGGCTCACTCCTGACTACCTGGAGAACTTCCTATTATGGACCGTCTCGTTTACTAAGGTCACAGGGTGCTGGCCTCTTATTAGTTCCTAAAATGAATAAGGGATCAGCAGGGGGAGGAGCCTTTAATAAAGGCTGCAGGTCCAGGGGCTAATCGGCAGAGGGTCTTATGGGCAGAGGGTCTTATGGTAAACTGAGATACTGGTGCTGTCGTCCCACCACTGCACCTGATCACTCAGGTGATGGTGGAGCAGAGGGATGCCAGTGCTCCCAAGTCTGTGTTACCTTCCACCTTTGTCACGCCTGCTGGCTCTCCCCCCATCTCCTGGACTCGGTTTCCCATAATCCACTACTTGATGACAGCATAGTCACATGTCCACCATCTCCCAGTTCCGCTCCGTCTCTCAGGTCTAGGTCCCCGGAATATTGACTTCACCTGAGGCTGATTAGCACCCGGTACAAATACTCCTCTCTCCCACTGACCCATTGCGAAGTATTGCCTCTTTGTGCGTACCGAGCGTTTCTCCCTGTTTTTATTCTCGTTTGCTTACTTGGTTTGACTCCCTTTTGACTTCCTGGTTTACTCTTTGTCTTTCCCCTTTGGATACTGTTGCTGGTTAATTGGATAATGTTTTGCCTGGTTCTGACTTCTGCTCGTCTCGCTACTCTGACTCTGTCCTTGCCCTCTTGGTTTTGTTCGCTTATGCCTTGTTGCTCCTGTGTTTTGCTACAAACCTGTTCAATAAACCTAGCTTTGCTTTTAGCTCAGCGTGCGTCACAGTCTGTCTGTCCATCCTCACAACCTTCCACTTTACCAGATGCTGAAATCGCTGCCACACTCTGGGAATGTTCATACGTCCTGTGTTTTGTAATTAGTCCCAAAATAATTTCACAATTACTCAGTTGATGTTACATTGAACAGATTCCAAATGTAGTTTGGACCAGAGGAGGATGGGTCTCCCCGTGTGAGTCTGGTTTCCAAGGTTTCTTCCTCCAACCTAAGGGAGTTTTTCTCTGCCACCGTCACCTTCAGCTTGCTCATTGGGGGCTTTCTTTTCTCTCCTAAATGAATAATTATTACTGAATTTCTGTAAAGCTGCTTTGAGTTGGTGCCGCGTTATGTCTGATGTCATATTCGTGGGTTATATTTTGGGTAAAGTTCTTTGCATTGGTTATATGTGTTAATTAATTGTTACAGGCAAATGGTGATGATTTGGTTGATGCCCAGTCTTAACAACATTACTTCCTGCTTCCTTGCAGTTCAGATGCTTCTCTACTTAGCTCTTTATCTTTCATATTTTTCTTAATTTTTTAGAGGTTTCCAGTGTTTTATTTCTGAGCTTGTTCTATAGATAAGGCGGGATAACTACAAACCCATTATTCTATTACTTTTACAACGCTTAGTGTTTTTTTACGACATAGAAACAGGAATCAGCAAGCTCCTGTTTACTTCTAGCAAGGACATCTACAGAACGCCTCCTCAGGTTTCAGAGCACATGTGCTGCCAGAATTGTTCCAGTCTTCTACAAAAGATGACTGTCCTGGAAAAAAGTTTTCGGACCTTGTTGTCAGAGTTTAGGAACTGGCATTCTGGCGCTGCTCAAGGTCTATCAGCGTGTGGGAGTTCGGACAGCGGACAATAGGCGGAGGGCTTATCGAGGCAGCGGGCAGTGGAGACACACAGAGCCGGACCAGCAGAGCTCATGGATGGAGCCCCGAATGTGAGTACAGCTAATAGAAATGAGCAAAATCAGCAATGGATTCGTGTGGGAGCAAAACCCAAACAACGTGCTCCATACAGCTCTGTAGTGCCGTCCTCCACTCCTGCTGTCAGAGCCCATCCAGCAAAGCTAATGCTCCTGCTCTGAGGCCACAGCAAAACACAAGAGCAGAAAATCAGTTCCATGTAGGGCATCAGCAGAACAGATCTGAACCACTGAGGAACCTCACTGAGCTGCAGAATAAAAGAACCAGAAGAGTTAACCATTTAAAGAACCCCAGCAGAACCACAGGGACCCAGTCTACGGCGCCAAGCAGACACTCTTGTCACCGAGCCAGTCCGGCAGAGGTGGGGGAACAGGTTTGCTGCTGTTTAGAAAGTGACACTTCACTCCACTTAAATTTTCTCACTTTTCAATTTCATCTTTTGAATATCATGCTGTTACAGTGTCTTCCCACACTCACCTTCATATCATTGTCATTTATCGTCCTCCTTGTCCTCTAGGTAACTTCATCCACAAGCTAGACACTCTAGGGTTAGGGTTCCCTGTTGATGGATGCCCACTTCTTCTTCTTGGTGACCTAAACCTCCCATCAGACAAGTTGCAGTCATCTTGCCTGGGACTGCTGCTATCACCCTTTAACCTCACCCTCAACCCTTCCCCTCCAATGCATCAAGGTGACATCACTCTGGACCTGATCTTTAGTAAACCTACCACTGCGCTGGATGTCACAGTAACCCCTCTTCACTGCTCATCTGTTACTCTGTCCTGTCCAGTTCTTCCTGACCATATTACCCCTTAAGACTTTTCCTTCACTCGGAGTAACCTGCTCTCCCTCCTCTCTTGCTTCAAACATCTTGACTACCCTCCCCCACCCTGACTCCTTAACCTCTCTCTCCCTAAACACTGCTACAGATATTTTCCACTCTTCACTCTCATCTGCAATTAATCATTTGTTCTCTCTCTAAACCTAACCCTAGATTTCAGTTAACCCAGGTGAGTTTCACAATTCTGATATGTTGGGCAACTTGGTTTTATCTTTACCAGTGACACGAAACAAATGGTAATCCTTTACCTCCAGCTTCCAACACACCTGGATATTCACTCAAAGTTTTTACCTTCCTTTAAATTTCAAATCTGTACCTAAAGGATGAACAGATTCCACCTTTCCTTTTCTACAGTTCATGGAAGAATCATCCATGTAGAATTGGAATGAGATGCAAAACCATCAAAAAAAAAAAAAAAGCATTTAGATTTTTTTATATTGCATTTTGGTGTTGGAGTACTCCTTTTTGGTCAACAGGTTGTGTCATATGAGAGATACAATACAAATATTTTCAGTATAAATACAGTAACTTTATACTGGTGTAGAAGAATGATGCATAAAATACTTTTGAAACAGGCTGCAAATGCATACCATAATTTTGACATTGGAGGAGTGATGTACATAAGTACATTGTGTAACTTAGATCTATTATGCCATTTTAATTTGAAGTTGCATAATTTTTCTATAACATCATTATTTATATAATAAATTATATAAAAGTGTAGCTGAAGAATTACCTTTTTTCTTGCTTAACTTATGGGAATTCATAAAAAATGCATTTTGAGTTAATTACATAATTTCCTATTGTTTGATTGAAAAAGTCCATAATTTGTGTAAATTTACAGAATGTATTTGTAATTTTTCAGTATTTTTTTACTGTCTAATACTATATGCATAATTTTAATACGAAATAAACAGGTTTGTGTAATTTTCCTGTTATTCTGCTCCAGTTTTCTATATTTGTAGTGGTGCCAGTCTGAATGTTAGATCATCAGTAAATTATGCAAGTTTAATGTTAGTTTGAATACAAATGGCAATTTATGTAATTTATTTGTTAATTTATTGTAATTTATGTAACTTTGTCATGTATTTTAAATCATAGAACATTACAGTAATTTGTAATTTTATTGCAGTTATAATATTTATGCACTTTAAAATATGGAGTCATAGAATGTGTAATTTTATTGAACTTCATTTTTCTATTAAATCATAGTAGGTTTTGTTAGTTTTATTCCAGGTTTTTCTGGATATGTTGCATTTTTAGTAAGCCTGTTTGTTTGACGGAGGTTTAATTATATTGCAGTTATAATATTTATGCACCTTTAAAATATGGAGTCATAGAATGTGTAATTTTATTGAACTTCGTTTTTCTATTAAATCATAGTAGGTTTTGTTATTTTTATTCCAGGTTTTTCTGTAAAAAATAAGTTTATCCCAGTTATGATGATTAATTAATGTCTAACTTTTGTAGTAATTCTGAAAGTGTATTGCAGTTTTACTATGAAATCACAGAAAACATCTGTCATTCAAGTGTAACAATATTTGCAGTGATGTCTGAATATTCAATTATTATATTAACATGCAAATTACACATATTTTCTTTATATTGTAGATGTTGGAACTAATGTATTTTAGGAAGCCTACATTTTTAAAATATTTATTTATGTGCTGATAGTGTTATTTTGTGTAGAAGACTCGAGCATGTAAAAATGTGTAGTTTTATTTATTTATTTTAAAACTCAAATGTCAGTTTTCCTCAAATTTCAAAGAACTTTAAATAAACACATATTTCAAGGGGCAGTTTTAGGTTTGTTTTGTTTTCTTCTTCTCAGTGACTTTCGTTTCTTCAACCTCATCTTCTCCAGTCTGGCATTGGGATGAAAGGACATTTTCTTGTTTCTTCTCTTTCTAGAAAGCTTACACAAAAACCAAGGTGGTAGAAAACTTAACATTCAAAGGAATGACGAGTCTGCTGGGGGTGAGCTCTGGAGATATCCATAGTTACAAATGAATTGGTAAAACATTCTTTGACTTCATATTAAAATTCTGTTACATTTCCTGCAAGTTAATAGTTGTCTAAACTAAACCTCTCTTGAAATAACTTAATTGTTTCATGATTGTGATCATCTCAGTAAACTTATGCAGTCTATATGGTCAGTAAAATCAGTGAGTCTAAAATAAAAAGTGTGACATGATTACATATTTGTAAGGGCGGCCCGTGCTGTGGTCCTCCCGCCACCAGAGGGAGGCCATTCTCTTCCACTTCCAGTAATTAGGCTGATTGATTACACCTGGTTAGTGCTTTTATAAGGACTGCCCACTGGTCTGATGGTGTGTTGTTCTGTCATGTGGGTTATGAGTAGGGGTTGGGCTTCTGTGAGTAAGGTAGGTGTTGAGTTTTTAAATTTACTTTGACTTAGACTCTGTCAGTTACTAGGCTGTGTTGTTAGTTTGCTGTACCTAGAGTTAACTGTAATTACTAGTCTCAGCTGTGGTTTCAGGTTAGTCCAGGGTTTGAATTGCAGGCTGTGGCTTAAGGTAGATATATTCAGGAGTTGTCTGCTAGTGTGTGTAGTGGTCCATCATCCACAGATGTCTGCCTCCAGCTGTGGCTAAGTATCTTTTTAGTGTAGTTTATATCTGTACTTGTATTTACACTTCTGCTCCTCCACTATGTGCTTTACAATACCTATTCTTTCATCTCACAGACCAAGATCCCATGGTCACCACAAGAAGTGCAATACCAGCAACCTTATCTATGCCCCATGGTTGTCTCCTACTCAGACCAGGGTGGTAGGTAGGCTGTGGAATTGTCAACCTGCTGTCCACTAAGCATAATTCATTTTAACCTTGGCGTCCCACCAATTGTTGCACTTGGCTTTGGAGACTTGGATCACCTCTGAGAACTTGGCAACAACTGAGAACTGCTCTATCCTATCATTTTTTTTTTAAAGAGAAAGTGAAGCTTCACTCTGCACTCATTTTCTCACCTTTCAGTTTCTTTTGAATGTGATGCTGTATCTTCCCCACTAACCTTCATACCCTTGTCTTCTAGGTAACTTCATCTGCAAGCTAGACACACTTCTGAGTGTCTTCCCTGTTGATGGATCCCCACCCTAACCCTTGCTGACTTCAGCCTCCCATCAGACAATTTGTGGTCATCTTGTCTGGGCCCACTGCTATCATCCTTTAACCTCACCCTAACCCATCCCCTCCAATGCACCAAGATGGCAACACCTCTTCATGGCTCAGAAAGAGCTTGTCCAGCTTTCTGACCATGTCACCCCTTAACATTCTTGCTTCACTCCTCCTCTTCTTACTTCAACCATCCCTACTACCCTCCCCCACCCTGACTCCTTTTCCTCTCTCCCTAAACACTGCTACAGATGCACTTTCTTTCTTGATGCTCATCTGCATTTACCCATTGTCCTTTCTCTGCCCAGGTAAGTATTCTCTCCACCTGCCCCCAGTTGACACATCTCCTGCGTAGCAACTGGAGAGATCTGAGAGGAAGTGGAGATCCACTGCTCGGCTTGGACCTTCACTCCTATCAAATTATCCTCTCTAGTTTCTCAGTGGAATTCATTACACCCAAGTCCTCTTTCTACAGGGGAAACTGAAGGAATCGGCATCTGACCCAAACAAACTCTTTAGAATTTTCCCTTTCCCTTCTCCACCCACCCTCTTCCCTTACCCTGGAAGACTGTCACCTTCTTTGAAGAGAAAGTGAATAATCTGCCAGTCTCTTTTCTCTGTCCCTGCTACTCCTTCGGTTAATTCTCATCCTCCAGCTGCAAATTCCTTAACCTGCTATCATTTTTCTTTCTACAGACAATGTCCTACAGCTACTGGAATCCCATCCACACTGCTCCAGTCAGTGTCCCTGGACCTGCTACCCTTCATCAATCCTTATAAATGGTTCCCTGTCATCAGGTCATGTTTCACAGGCATTCCAAACTGCCAGGGTGGTTTCCATCCTGAAAACCTTGGTGGATACCTCAGACATCAGTGGTTACAGATCAGTATCATGTCCTTTTCTCTCTAAAACACTTGAACATGCAGTTTACAATTAACTCTCCTTCTTTCTCCCCCAGAACCAGCTTCGGGACATCAACCAGTGTGGCTTCAAACCAGCCCATTCCACTGAAACTGCTCTCATTGCTGTAACTGAGGCTTCAGACAGTGATCAGCCAAACTGTCCTCAGTTCTGATTCTGCTCTACCTGTCCCCAGTTCCTTTGATGCGGTGAACCACAAGATCCTCTTTCAGTCCTCACCGATCTTGGAATCACCGCCACTGCATGGAAGTGGTTTGAGTCCTATCTGGAGGACCACCATTACCAGGTAACATGGAAAGGCTACACATCTGCTCCATGCAGGCTCTCCTCCGGTGTCCCTCAAGGCTTGCTATTGGGTCCTCTTCGCTTTTCTCTTTACACTTTTCCCTTGGCAGAGTAGTTACCTCTCAAGGCTTTTTTTTTTTTTTTTTTAATCACTGTTATGGTGATACCTAATTCGTAGTTTCCTTTTCATCATCTGACACACAGGTATGTAATTGCATTGGATCTCAGCATGTCTGACTGACCTCTTACAGATGATGGCTCACCACCTTAAGCTCAATACCAGCAGGAGTGAGCTGCTGTTCATCTCCAGCACTACAGGTCCTCACAATGATCTTAACATTTCATTCAGAAACTTTTTGATCACCCCAACTGAAGATGCAGGAAGCCTTGGTAGACACGTCCAGACTCCCACTGGCTGTCTGAAGAGCAGTCTTCATATCGTTGCTGTCCAAAGAAAAACAAGTATCTCCAAAATGGCAACTTTACAGGAGAGGCCAAAAACCCTATTTGATTTTAATGTAAGTCAATGGAACCAGACGTCTTATCAAGCACTTTTGGGCCATTTCAGTTGGTCCATTCATAATGCAAATCTCACAAAGTGTAAACGGGAGCTGCTGTTTTCAAATGATACATAAGTCAAAATGGAGATACATGTTTTTCATTGGACAGCGACGATATGCAGACTGAAGACCCATCTCTCTGTAAAACACTTGAGTGAGGACTAGTAGATGTATGTTGAAATACTTTATTGCACTTCTACTGACCATAACCTTTCTTCTCTATAGGTGTGAGTGCTGGGATGGAGTTGCCAGGTTATGCATTAATGCTTTGTCTGTGCATTGATTTCTCTAGGTGTCAGCACTGAGCCTGTTTCAGGCAGCATCTGAGCTCAGAGTTTGATGCTACCCTTTCTGTACTAGCTGGGAAACATTGTATAATGCACAACTAAGTCACTCTGGGTAAGTGTATCTGCTAAATGCCTTAAATGTAAAGGGTGATGTAACCCAAACTTAATTAAGAAATGGTCAAATCTCAAGTGGGTGGATGACAAGCCAGTGACCCTCTGGGGTCAGTCCACTTTGCTTATATGTGACATTAGACCCTGGGGTTTTATCAGGTAACTTGTAACTTTATAATAAGTGCTGGCAATCTGGAGTTGATTGATTCCATTCACTTTGGTAATGTCACACTCTGGTCATATAATGAAGTTCAAAGGACTTTAGAGTTAAATTTAAGGCTGTATGGACCCATCTTTGTAATGTGATATGGGACCCTAGGGTAATATTACCCCAACTCTATGAAAATGGTCAAATCTCAAGGTAAAGTGAATGACGACCATCGCAGGCAACAGGGCAGTGACCCTGTGGAGTCAGTCCACTTTGCTAATATGCTTGACTAACTTGGTTCGCTAACTCTAGGGTTTTATTGGGTTACATGCTGATATTAAGTGCTGGGTTTCTAGAGTTTATTGATCCATCCATCTTGGTAATATGGAACGTCTTGGTAATAATGAATTTGAGCCTGTATGGACAATTAGGTAATATGGAAATGACTTTTTGAAAATGTAACCCTAAGAGAGTGGTCAAATCTCAGTGTATGACTGTACTCGGTCAACAGGGCAGTGACCCTGTGGGGTTAGGCCAGCTTTGGTGATATGCCTTACTACCCTGGTTTGTTAACCCTATCTTAAGGTCTATTTTTCTAAAGTTGATGGATCACATCCACCTTGGTAATATGGGACATCTTGGTAATATAACACTTACTCTATGAAGAAGTGGTCAGTTCTCAAGGTGAAGTGTATAACTGCACTCAGTCAACAGGGCAGTGACCCTGTTGGATCAGTCAACTTTGGTAATATGCTTTGCTAACCCTAACTCTGGGGGTTTCACTGGGTTATTTGATATACGATGCTGGGTTTCTAGAGTTGATCACATCCACCTTGGTAATGTGACAATTTGGTAATGTAATGCAGTTCAATAGATTTTGGGGTTGAATTTCAGCCTGTATGGACGCTCTGGTGATATGGCATGTCTTGGTGTCTCTTATTTTAATCTGTAGTTTACACTTTTGCTCTTCCACTACGTGTCTTACAATACCCTTTCTTCCATCTCGCAGACCTAGATCCCATGCTCACCACAGGAAGCGCAATCCCAGCAGTCTCCTCTGTACCTCTAGAATGATTTTGAATCAATGTCATTTATCAACCTCCTTGTCCTCTAGGTAACTTCATCCACAAGCTAGACACACTTCTGAGTCTCTTCCCTGTTGATAGATCCACACTTCTTCTCCTTGGCCACTTCATCTACCCCACAGAAGTTGCGACATTCTGGAGCTGTTCAAGAGACCTACTGCTGCTCTGGATATCACCGTCAACCCCTTTCACTGCTTAGATCATCGCTTTCTATCTCTTACTCTCTCCAGCTCTTCCTGACCATGTCACCCCTTCACATCCTTCCTTCACTCTGTGTAATCTGTGCTCCATCTCTCCCTCATCTGCATTTAACCATTTGTCCTCTCTCCCCCAGGTAAACAAGATCCTCTTCACCTGTCCCCTGGATGACAGCAGGCCTTCGTAGCAAACTGACAGAAGCTGAGGGTAAGTGGAGAAGATCCCAGCTCGACTCTGATCTGCACACCTACCAAACCATCCTCTCTAGGTTCTCAGCGGAAGTGACATCTGCAAAGTCCTCTTTCTACAGGGGACGGAAACTGGAGGAACCTGCGTATGACCCACGCAAGCTCTTGAGTACTTTCTCCTCTCCAATCTGGCAGTCTCTTTCCTCTGTCCCCACTCCTTCTTCCGTTAATCCTTTTCTTGCCACAAATTCCTTAACCTGCTTTTCTTCTCCTTTTACAGATGCTTTTCTACTGTAACTGGAATCCAGCAACCCAACTACCTGCCCACTGGATCCTGCTACTGTTCATCCTCAGCACTACACACAGGGTAGACACATGTCCTGGCTCCCAGAAGGTGAAATGAGCTCCCACTGGCTGTCTGAACAGCTGACTTTCTTGCAGTATTCATATGCAGACTGAAGACCCATCTCTTTGTAAAGCACTTGAGTGAGCACTAGTGGATGTGTTATGTGGAAATACTTTGTTCTTGCACTTCTACTGACCCTAACCTTTCTTCTCTATAGGTGCGACTGCTGGGTTGGGGTTGCCAAGCACTTATGCTTTATATATGTATGTGTATTGTTCTCTCTAGGTATCAGCACTGACCCTTGTTCGGGCAGAGTCTGAGCTCATGCTGAGACACTAAGCATGACTGTAAGTCGGTCCAGGTCAGAGCGTCTGCTAAAGGCCTTGCATGTAAAGAGTAATGTAAGCCAAACTCTAAGAAATGGTCAAATTTTCAAAGTGAAGTGTGTGACTGCCCTCATGGTCAACAAGCCTGAGGTTTTATTGGGTAACTTGGTTATCTGAAGTGCTGGCGGTCTGGAGTTGACTGATTCCATTCACTTTGGTAAAATGGGACACTCTGGTAATATAATGAAGTTCAATGGACTTCAGGGTTAAATTTCATCCTTTATGGACACTTTCATAATATAACCCTAACTCTATAAGAAAGTGTCCCATCTTTGTAATATGATCATAGAATGGGAGATGACCTGGTAATATGGGCCATCTTGGAAAGTCCAGTGAGCTTTCTTGTGCACTTTAAACATATGTGGACAATTTTGTGATATGGGACATCTTGGTAATATAACCACAACTAACTAACTCTGGGGTTTTATTGGGTTACATGCTGATATTGAGTGCTGGGTTTCTAGAGTTGATTGATCCATCCATCTTGGTAATATTTTTTTAATATATATATTTTTTTAAATATACATTTGAACACTTTGGTAATATGGGACATGTTGGAAATGTAACTCTAACTCTATGAAGAAGTGGTCAAATCTCAGTGTATGACCACACATCATGGTCAATTAAGCTGTGGGGTCAGTCCACTTTGGGTTACTAGTGGGTTACCTGATGATATTAAGTGCTGGGTTTGATTGTTTGCATTCTCTTTCGTAAAATTATGACGTTCAATGGACTGTTTACAGTCTTGTGTCCTGCGCAGTCTCGTGGCGCACCTTCACTTTCACCTGTCTGCTCTCTTCCACTGTTTTGTTAAAATGCGAACATACATAGTTCAACCAAAAAACAATGCGATCTTAGCCCCAACCTTAACCCGAACCCTAAACTTAACCTTAGTCTTAACCCTAACCCTTATCTCACCAAAAACATAATGCAATCCTAGCCCTAACCTCAACCCGAACTCTAAACTTAACCTTAATCTTAACCCTTAACCCTAGCCCTAACCCTAACCCTAAGTAAATTAAAGCTTTAAACTGTAAAAGGAGCCTAAAATAGTTTAAATACACGTAAAACGCTAAAATATGCAAATTAGGCGCTAATAATCATCTAACTAAGCACTCACAAACTCGAGAATTTATGACTCTCAGGATTAAACACCTCCTTTATCGGAAATCTACACTTAAACGCTGCAAAAGAAGGCTAAAATGGCCAAAATACCCGCAAACACGGAAATATGCAAATTAGGCGCTCCCAGGGAACCAGGAAGTGAGAGAAATGCGCCTTCAACTTCAAATATCTCCAAAACGGAGCAACGTAGAGACATGCGGTTTTTTGCATCCGGATTCACTTCACTCTAAGTCTAATCTCAGACACCTTTCACTTCTAAAACCAAACATGGGTATTATTCACCGTCGCGGTGAAAACGAGGGTAATTAACCTAGTCCCCACAGAAAAGCGCCAGAATAGCAGCGGGGGCTAGCCTGTTGGTAGAAGCCTGATGACTCTCTTCATGGGAGTTCATCCGCCAGCAGGTGTGCAGCCCCAAGGAGAGCCCAAAGCAGTAGAAGCTTGGTATCTTCCTGAAAATAATTCCACAGTGTGGAATTGGTAGGGAATTTATCCGCTGCCTTGGATCTCCACCCAGGACTGTCTGGGAGGTGACGTAATGCACGGTACCTACCTTCCCGGGTCTTGGAGTCAGTCCCTTGGCAACGAGGGACTGGGGCACGGAGTCTGGTCATGGGGGGCTTGGGAGGCAGCGATCCGTTCGCGGCTGGCCCTGTCCCTTTGTCTTCCAGCCTCTGAGGCTCTGGCCTTTGCCGGAGTAGGCCGCTAACGAGCAGAAGCCACCTGGGATACCTAGCGGTGTTAACGAACAGGTAGCTTGGGCATGGAATCTAGTCCCTCTGGGTTCCTGGGAGGCAGCGATCCGTTCACGGCTGGCTCAGGTTCCTCTGAGGCCTGGAGACCACACTCTAACCTCTCTCTTTGGAGTGAGGTATCGGAGTAGGCCCCAAGATGAGACCATTCTTCGTCCCCTGCCTAACTGACCAGGGCAACCTTGCGGTGTTAACAAACGGTCTTTTGGGCAGAACAGTGAGTACACACCCTCTACTGGGTCCACTTGGACAGCACGCAGAGAGGGTGCTTTTTATTCAGCACCGAACACATGTGGCAGCACCAAACACATTTTGCAGCACTGGACACATTTTTCAGCAAGCGACACAGGGATAACGTTGTCATCTACAAGCATAGGACACCACTCAGTCGGACACACGGATCACGGCATCTCTTAAAAATCTTAAAAACCTAAAAATAGCATTCTTCTCTCTTTGGACATGGGACACAAGCCCGGACTTGATCAACCTGGGTTAGGGTTAGGGTTAGGGTTAGCCCTAACCGCCTCGGATGAGGGTGTATAGTGTTTAAAGGCTGAAACACCTGATGACTCTGAGGTACACTACTGATGATGTGTCCTGAAATTCTATATGCTCATCAAAGCGATTCATTCACATTTAAAGGGCAAGTATAGTCGGATAATGAACATTTAAAGGGCAACTACAGACAGATGGATAATTATAGTCCTGGAATTATAGAAGGTCTCTTCAATCAACATACCTACATTTTAAGCTCATTAAGGTTGAAGGTAGGTTAAATCCTTAAAAAACAAATGTAACCGAACATCTAAGACAATTTAGATCAAAGGGAGAAGCAAAATTCCTTAAGAAGAATAAAATTCCTGAAAGTACAGAAGGCCTCTTCAATCAACATACGGACAATCCAAACCTCAACCCTAACCTAGCCTTAATCCTTACTTAGTCCTTACCTAGCCCTAATCTTAGCCTCAAACCTAACCCTAATCTTAACCTCAATCCTAGCCCTAATCTTAACCTTAACCTTAACCCTAACCCTAATCTTAACCTTAACCACCCTAACCCTAATCTTAACCTCAACCCTAACCCTAATCTTAACCTCAACCCTAACCCTAATCTTAACCTCAATCCTAGCCCTAATCTTAACCTCAACCCTAGCCCTAATCTTAACCTCTACTCTAGGCCTAATCTTAACCTTAACCCTAACCCTAATCTCAACCTCAACACTAGCCCCAATCTTAACCTTAACTCTAGGCCTAATCTTAACCTTAACTATAGACTTTATTTTAACCTTAATTCTAATCCAAAAAAACAAATGGAACCAAACATCAAAGACCATTTAGGTCAAATGGAGAAGGAACATTCCTTAAGAAGAATAAAAATCCTTAAAAAACAAAAATAACAGAACATTTAAGGCAATTAAAACCAAATGGAGATTAAAATTTCTTTAGAAGAACAAAAGTACTGAAAGTACAGAAAGTCTCTTCAATCAACAAACAATACGGATGGAACGTTTTGGAAGTACAAAACGTCTCTGCAACCTTCTATCAACAAACAATACAGAACATCTCTTCAATCAATAAACGGACAAGGCTAACCTCAACCCTAATCTAGCCCTAATTTTAACCTTAGTCCTAACCTAGCCCTAACCTTAACCTCAACCCTAGCCCTAATCTTAACCTTAGTCCTCACCTTAACCTTAACCCTAGCCCTGACCTTAACCTTAATCCTAGCCCTAATCTTAACTCTAGCCCTAACCTTAACCTCAACCCTAGCCCTAACCTTAACCTTAACCCTAGCCCTAATCTTAACCTTAATCTTAGCCCTAATCTTAACCCCAACCCTAGCCTTAATTTGAACCTTAAACCTAGTCCAAAAATAAATGTAAAACAAACACTAAAAACAATTAGTCTAATGGAAAAGGGAAAATTACTTAAGAAGATTAGACATTAATTCCTTAAGAAGAATGGACCTCAAACTTTTTTAAGATTGAAGACAAAAAACCAGGGTTAGGGTTAGGGTGTAGACATTAAGTGGTTAGGGTGGGGTTAGGGTGTAAGTGGCCCCTGGGGTTGGGGTTAGGGTGTAAGTGGCCCCTGGGGTAAAAACTAGGGTTAGGGTGTAAGTGGCCCCTGGGGTTAGGGTTAGGGTGTAAGTGGCCCCTGGGGTTAGGGTTAGGGTGTAAGTGGCCCCTGGGGTTAGGGTTAGGGTGTAAGTGGCCCCTGGGGTTAGGGTTAGGGTGTAAGTGGCCCCTGGGGTTAGGGTTAGGGTGTAAGTGGCCCCTGGGGTTAGGGTTAGGGTGTAAGTGGCCCCTGGGGGTTCGGGTGGGGGGTAAGTGGCCCCAGTGTGTAGGGTTTGGGTGTAAGTGGCCCCTGGGGTTCGGTTTAGGGTGTAAGTGGCCCCTGGGGTTAGGGTTAGGGTGTAAGTGGCCCCTGGGGTTAGGGTTAGGGTGTAAGTGGCCCCTGGGGTTAGGGTTAGGGTGTAAGTGGCCCCTGGGGTTAGGGTTAGGGTGTAAGTGGCCCCTGGGGTTAGGGTTAGGGTGTAAGTGGCCCCTGGGGTTAGGGTTAGGGTGTAAGTGGCCCCTGGGGTTAGGGTTAGGGTGTAAGTGGCCCCTGGGGTTAGGGTTAGGGTGTAAGTGGCCCCTGGGGTTAGGTTAAGGGTGTAAGTGGCCCCTGGGGTTAGGGTTAGGGTGTAAGTGGCCCCTGGGGTTAGGGTTAGGGTGTAAGTGGCCCCTGGGGTTAGGGTTAGGGTGTAAGTGGCCCCTGGGGTTAGGGTTAGGGTGTAAGTGGCCCCTGGGGTTAGGGTTAGGGTGTAAGTGGCCCCTGGGGTTAGGGTTAGGGTGTAAGTGGCCCCTGGGGTTAGGGTTAGGGGGTGTAAGTGGCCCCTGGGGTTAGGGTTAGGGTGTAAGTGGCCCCTGGGGTTTGGTTTAGGGTGTAAGTGGCCCCTGGGGTTAGGGTTAGGGTGTAAGTGGCCCCTGGGGTTAGGGTTAGGGTGTAAGTGGCCCCTGGGGTTAGGGTTAGGGTGTAAGTGGCCCCTGGGGTTAGGGTTAGGGTGTAAGTGGCCCCTGGGGTTAGGGTTAGGGTGTAAGTGGCCCCTGGGGTTAGGGTTAGGGTGTAAGTGGCCCCTGGGGTTAGGGTTAGGGTGTAAGTGGCCCCTGGGGTTAGGGTTAGGGTGTAAGTGGCCCCTGGGGTTAGGGTTAGGGTGTAAGTGGCCCCTGGGGTTAGGGTTAGGGTGTAAGTGGCCCCTGGGGTTAGGGTTAGGGTGTAAGTGGCCCCTGGGGTTAGGGTTAGGGTGTAAGTGGCCCCTGGGGTTAGGGTTAGGGTGTAAGTGGCCCCTGGGGTTAGGGTTAGGGTGTAAGTGGCCCCTGGGGTTAGGGTTAGGGTGTAAGTGGCCCCTGGGGTTAGGGTTAGGGTGTAAGTGGCCCCTGGGGTTAGGGTTAGGGTGTAAGTGGCCCCTGGGGTTAGGGTTAGGGTGTAAGTGGCCCCTGGGGTTAGGGTTAGGGTGTAAGTGGCCCCTGGGGTTAGGGTTAGGGTGTAAGTGGCCCCTGGGGTTAGGGTTAGGGTGTAAAGTGGCCCCTGGGGTTAGGGTTAGGGTGTAAGTGGCCCCTGGGGTTAGGGTTAGGGTGTAAGTGGCCCCTGGGGTTAGGGTTAGGGTGTAAGTGGCCCCTGGGGTTAGGGTTAGGGTGTAAGTGGCCCCTGGGGTTAGGGTTAGGGTGTAAGTGGCCCCTGGGGTTAGGGTTAGGGTGTAAGTGGCCCCGGGGGTTAGGGTTAGGGTGTAAGTGGCCCCTGGGGTTAGGGTTAGGGTGTAAGTGGCCCCTGGGGTTAGGGTTAGGGTGTAAGTGGCCCCTGGGGTTAGGGTTAGGGTGTAAGTGGCCCCTGGGGTTAGGGGTAGGGTGTAAGTGGCCCCTGGGGTTAGGGTTAGGGTGTAAGTGGCCCCTGGGGTTAGGGTTAGGGTGTAAGTGGCCCCTGGGGTTAGGGTTAGGGTGTAAGTGGCCCCTGGGGTTAGGGTTAGGGTGTAAGTGGCCCCTGGGGTTAGGGTTAGGGTGTAAGTGGCCCCTGGGGTTAGGGTTAGGGTGTAAGTGGCCCCTGGGGTTAGGGTTAGGGTGTAAGTGGCCCGGGGGGTTAGGGTTAGGGTGTAAGTGGCCCCTGGGGTTAGGGTTAGGGTGTAAGTGGCCCCTGGGGTTAGGGTTAGGGTGTAAGTGGCCCCTGGGGTTAGGGTTAGGGTGTAAGTGGCCCCTGGGGTTAGGGTTAGGGTGTAAGTGGCCCCTGGGGTTAGGGTTAGGGTGTAAGTGGCCCCTGGGGTTAGGGTTAGGGTGTAAGTGGCCCCTGGGGTTAGGGTTAGGGTGTAAGTGGCCCCTGGGGTTAGGGTTAGGGTGTAAGTGGCCCCTGGGGTTAGGGTTAGGGTGTAAGTGGCCCCTGGGGTTAGGGTTAGGGTGTAAGTGGCCCCTGGGGTTAGGGTTAGGGTGTAAGTGGCCCCTGGGGTTAGGGGCCCCTAGGGTTAGTAAGTGGCCCCTGGGGTTAGGGTTAGGGTGTAAGTGGCCCCTGGGGTTAGGGTTAGGGTGTAAGTGGCCCCTGGGGTTAGGGTTAGGGTGTAAGTGGCCCCTGGGGTTAGGGTTAGGGTGTAAGTGGCCCCTGGGGTTAGGGTTAGGGTGTAAGTGGCCCCTGGGGTTAGGGTTAGGGTGTAAGTGGCCCCTGGGGTTAGGGTTAGGGTGTAAGTGGCCCCTGGGGTTAGGGGTTAGGGTGTAAGTGGCCCCTGGGGTTAGGGTTAGGGTGTAAGTGGCCCCTGGGGTTAGGGTTAGGGTGTAAGTGGACCCGCTCGGTAGGGTGTAAGTGGCCCCTGGGGTTTGGGTTAGGGTGTAAGTGGCCCCTGGGGTTAGGGGGTAGGGTGTAAGTGGCCCCTGGGGTTAGGGTTAGGGTAAGGGTGGCCCCTGGGGTTAGGGTTAGGGTAAGGGTGGCCCCTGGGGTTAGGGTTTAAGTAAGTGGCCCCTGGGGTTAGGGTTAGGGTGTAAGTGGCCCCTGGGGTTAGGGTTAGGGTGTAAGTGGCCCCTGGGGTTCGGTTTAGGGTGTAAGTGGCCCCTGGGGTTAGGGTTAGGGTGTAAGTGGCCCCTGGGGTTAGGGTTAGGGTGTAAGTGGCCCCTGGGGTTAGGGTTAGGGTGTAAGTGGCCCCTGGGGTTAGGGTTAGGGTGTAAGTGGCCCCTGGGGTTAGGGTTAGGGTGTAAGTGGCCCCTGGGGTTAGGGTTAGGGTGTAAGTGGCCCCTGGGGTTAGGGTTAGGGTGTAAGTGGCCCCTGGGGTTAGGGTTAGGGTGTAAGTGGCCCCTGGGGTTAGGGTTAGGGTGTAAGTGGCCCCTGGGGTTAGGGTTAGGGTGTAAGTGGCCCCTGGGGTTAGGGTTAGGGTGTAAGTGGCCCCTGGGGTTAGGGTTAGGGTGTAAGTGGCCCCTGGGGTTAGGGTTAGGGTGTAAGTGGCCCCTGGGGTTAGGGTTAGGGTGTAAGTGGCCCCTGGGGTTAGGGTTAGGGTGTAAGTGGCCCCTGGGGTTAGGGTTAGGGTGTAAGTGGCCCCTGGGGTTAGGGTTAGGGTGTAAGTGGCCCCTGGGGTTAGGGTTAGGGTGTAAGTGGCCCCTGGGGTTAGGGTTAGGGTGTAAGTAGGGGGTTAGGGTAAGTGGCCCCTGGGGTTAGGGTTAGGGTGTAAGTGGCCCCTGGGGTTAGGGTTAGGGTGTAAGTGGCCCCTGGGGTTAGGGTTAGGGTGTAAGTGGCCCCTGGGGTTAGGGTTAGGGTGTAAGTGGCCCCTGGGGTTAGGGGGAGGGTGTAAGTGGCCCCTGGGGTTAGGGTTAGGGTGTAAGTGGCCCCTGGGGTTAGGGTTAGGGTGTAAGTGGCCCCTGGGGTTAGGGTTAGGGTGTAAGTGGCCCCTGGGGTTAGGGTTAGGGTGTAAGTGGCCCCTGGGGTTAGGGTTAGGGTGTAAGTGGCCCCTGGGGTTAGGGTTAGGGTGTAAGTGGCCCCTGGGGTTAGGGTTAGGGTGTAAGTGGCCCCTGGGGTTAGGGTTAGGGTGTAAGTGGCCCCTGGGGTTAGGGTTAGGGTGTAAGTGGCCCCTGGGGTTAGGGTTAGGGTGTAAGTGGCCCCTGGGGTTAGGGTTAGGGTGTAAGTGGCCCCTGGGGTTAGGGTTAGGGTGTAAGTGGCCCCTGGGGTTAGGGGTTAGGGTGTAAGTGGCCCCTGGGGGTGGGGTTTGGGTGTAAGTGGCCCCTGGGGTTTGGGTTTGGGTGTAAGTGGCCCCTGGGGTTAGGGTTAGGGTGTAAGTGGCCCCTGGGGTTAGGGTTAGGGTGTAAGTGGCCCCTGGGGTTAGGGTTAGGGTGTAAGTGGCCCCTGGGGTTAGGGTTAGGGTGTAAGTGGCCCCTGGGGTTGGGGTTAGGGTGTAAGTGGCCCCTGGGGTTAGGGTTAGGGTGTAAGTGGCCCCTGGGGTTAGGGTTAGGGTGTAAGTGGCCCCTGGGGTTAGGGTTAGGGTGTAAGTGGCCCCTGGGGTTAGGGTTAGGGTGTAAGTGGCCCCTGGGGTTAGGGGTTAGGGTGTAAGTGGCCCCTGGGGTTAGGGTGTAAGTGGCCCCTGGGGTTAGGGTGTAAGTGGCCCCTGGGGTTAGGGTGTAAGTGGCCCCTGGGGTTAGGGTGTAAGTGGCCCCTGGGGTTAGGGTGTAAGTGGCCCCTGGGGTTAGGGTTGTAAGTGGCCCCTGGGGTTAGGGTTAGGGTGTTCGGGTAGTGGCCCCTGGGGTTAGGGTTAGGGTGTAAGTGGCCCCTGGGGTTAGGGTTAGGGTGTAAGTGGCCCCTGGGGTTAGGGTTAGGGTGTAAGTGGCCCCTGGGGTTAGGGTTAGGGTGTAAGTGGCCCCTGGGGTTAGGGTTTAGGGTGTAAGTGGCCCCTGGGGTTAGGGTTAGGGTGTAAGTGGCCCCTGGGGTTAGGGTTAGGGTGTAAGTGGCCCCTGGGGTTAGGGTTAGGGTGTAAGTGGCCCCTGGGGTTAGGGTTAGGGTGTAAGTGGCCCCTGGGGTTAGGGGTAGGGTGTAAGTGGCCCCTGGGGTTAGGGGTTAGGGTGTAAGTGGCCCCTGGGGTTAGGGGTTAGGGTGTAAGTGGCCCCTGGGGTTAGGGTTAGGGTGTAAGTGGCCCCTGGGGTTAGGGTTAGGGTGTAAGTGGCCCCTGGGGTTAGGGTTAGGGTGTAAGTGGCCCCTGGGGTTAGGGTTAGGGTGTAAGTGGCCCCTGGGGTTAGGGTTAGGGTGTAAGTGGCCCCTGGGGTTAGGGTTAGGGTGTAAGTGGCCCCTGGGGTTAGGGTTAGGGTGTAAGTGGCCCCTGGGGTTAGGGTTAGGGTGTAAGTGGCCCCTGGGGTTAGGGTTAGGGTGTAAGTGGCCCCTGGGGTTAGGGTTAGGGTGTAAGTGGCCCCTGGGGTTAGGGTTAGGGTGTAAGTGGCCCCTGGGGTTAGGGTTAGGGTGTAAGTAAGTGGCCCGCCCCTGGGGTTAGGGTTAGGGTGTAAGTGGCCCCTGGGGTTAGGGTTAGGGTGTAAGTGGCCCCTGGGGTTAGGGGTTAGGGTGTAAGTGGCCCCTGGGGTTGGGGTTAGGGTGTAAGTGGCCCCTGGGGTTGGGGTTAGGGTGTAAGTGGCCCCTGGGGTTAGGGGTTAGGGTGTAAGTGGCCCCTGGGGTTAGGGGTTAGGGTGTAAGTGGCCCCTGGGGTTAGGGGTTAGGGTGTAAGTGGCCCCTGGGGTTAGGGGTTAGGGTGTAAGTGGCCCCTGGGGTTAGGGTTAGGGTGTAAGTGGCCCCTGGGGTTAGGGTTAGGGTGTAAGTGGCCCCTGGGGTTAGGGTTAGGGTGTAAGTGGCCCCTGGGGTTAGGGTTAGGGTGTAAGTGGCCCCTGGGGTTAGGGTTAGGGTGTAAGTGGCCCCTGGGGTTAGGGGTTAGGGTGTAAGTGGCCCCGGGGTTAGGGGTTAGGGTGTAAGTGGCCCCTGGGGTTAGGGGTTAGGGTGTAAGTGGCCCCTGGGGTTAGGGGTTAGGGTGTAAGTGGCCCCTGGGGTTAGGGGTTAGGGTGTAAGTGGCCCCTGGGGTTAGGGGTTAGGGTGTAAGTGGCCCCTGGGGTTAGGGGTTAGGGTGTAAGTGGCCCCTG